>OX352722.1:8120000-8126972 GCA_947095575.1 Electrophaes corylata | reverse complement strand
CCTAACCTAACCTAACCTAACCTAACCTAACCTAACCTAACCTAACCTAACCTAACCTAACCTAACCTAACCTAACCTAACCTAACCTAACCTAACCTAACCTAACCTAACCTAACCTAACCTAACCTAACCTAACCTAACCTAACCTAACCTAACCTAACCTAACCTAACCTAACCTAACCTAACCTAACCTAACCTAACCTAACCTAACCTAACCTAACCTAACCTAACCTAACCTAACCTAACCTAACCTAACCTAACCTAACCTAACCTAACCTAACCTAACCTAACCTAACCTAACCTAACCTAACCTAACCTAACCTAACCTAACCTAACCTAACCTAACCTAACCTAACCTAACCTAACCTAACCTAACCTAACCTAACCTAACCTAACCTAACCTAACCTAACCTAACCTAACCTAACCTAACCTAACCTAACCTAACCTAACCTAACCTAACCTAACCTAACCTAACCTAACCTAACCTAACCTAACCTAACCTAACCTAACCTAACCTAACCTAACCTAACCTAACCTAACCTAACCTAACCTAACCTAACCTAACCTAACCTAACCTAACCTAACCTAACCTAGACCTAACCTAACCTAACCTAACCTAACCTAACCTAACCTAACCTAACCTAACCTAACCTAACCTAACCTAACCTAACCTAACCTAACCTAACCTAACCTAACCTAACCTAACCTAACCTAACCTAACCTAACCTAACCTAACCTAACCTAACCTAACCTAACCTAACCTAACCTAACCTAACCTAACCTAACCTAACCTAACCTAACCTAACCTAACCTAACCTAACCTAACCTAACCTAACCTAACCTAACCTAACCTAACCTAACCGAACCTAACCTAACCTAACCTAACCTAACCTAACCTAACCTAACCTAACCTAACCTAACCTAACCTAACCTAACCTAACCTAACCTAACCTAACCTAACCTAACCTAACCTAACCTAACCTAACCTAACCTAACCTAACCTAACCTAACCTAACCTAACCTAACCTAACCTAACCTAACCTAACCTAACCTAACCTAACCTAACCTAACCTAACCTAACCTAACCTAACCTAACCTAACCTAACCTAACCTAACCTAACCTAACCTAACCTAACCTAACCTAACCTAACCTAACCTAACCTAACCTAACCTAACCTAACCTAACCTAACCTAACCTAACCTAACCTAACCTAACCTAACCTAACCTAACCTAACCTAACCTAACCTAACCTAACCTAACCTAACCTAACCTAACCTAACCTAACCTAACCTAACCTAACCTAACCTAACCTAACCTAACCTAACCTAACCTAACCTAACCTAACCTAACCTAACCTAACCTAACCTAACCTAACCTAACCTAACCTAACCTAACCTAACCTAACCTAACCTAACCTAACCTAACCTAACCTAACCTAACCTAACCTAACCTAACCTAACCTAACCTAACCTAACCTAACCTAACCTAACCTAACCTAACCTAACCTAACCTAACCTAACCTAACCTAACCTAACCTAACCTAACCTAACCTAACCTAACCTAACCTAACCTAACCTAACCTAACCTAACCTAACCTAACCTAACCTAACCTAACCTAACCTAACCTAACCTAACCTAACCTAACCTAACCTAACCTAACCTAACCTAACCTAACCTAACCTAACCTAACCTAACCTAACCTAACCTAACCTAACCTAACCTAACCTAACCTAACCTAACCTAACCTAACCTAACCTAACCTAACCTAACCTAACCTAACCTAACCTAACCTAACCTAACCTAACCTAACCTAACCTAACCTAACCTAACCTAACCTAACCTAACCTAACCTAACCTAACCTAACCTAACCTAACCTAACCTAACCTAACCTAACCTAACCTAACCTAACCTAACCTAACCTAACCTAACCTAACCTAACCTAACCTAACCTAACCTAACCTAACCTAACCTAACCTAACCTAACCTAACCTAACCTAACCTAACCTAACCTAACCTAACCTAACCTAACCTAACCTAACCTAACCTAACCTAACCTAACCTAACCTAACCTAACCTAACCTAACCTAACCTAACCTAACCTAACCTAACCTAACCTAACCTAACCTAACCTAACCTAACCTAACCTAACCTAACCTAACCTAACCTAACCTAACCTAACCTAACCTAACCTAACCTAACCTAACCTAACCTAACCTAACCTAACCTAACCTAACCTAACCTAACCTAACCTAACCTAACCTAACCTAACCTAACCTAACCTAACCTAACCTAACCTAACCTAACCTAACCTAACCTAACCTAACCTAACCTAACCTAACCTAACCTAACCTAACCTAACCTAACCTAACCTAACCTAACCTAACCTAACCTAACCTAACCTAACCTAACCTAACCTAACCTAACCTAACCTAACCTAACCTAACCTAACCTAACCTAACCTAACCTAACCTAACCTAACCTAACCTAACCTAACCTAACCTAACCTAACCTAACCTAACCTAACCTAACCTAACCTAACCTAACCTAACCTAACCTAACCTAACCTAACCTAACCTAACCTAACCTAACCTAACCTAACCTAACCTAACCTAACCTAACCTAACCTAACCTAACCTAACCTAACCTAACCTAACCTAACCTAACCTAACCTAACCTAACCTAACCTAACCTAACCTAACCTAACCTAACCTAACCTAACCTAACCTAACCTAACCTAACCTAACCTAACCTAACCTAACCTAACCTAACCTAACCTAACCTAACCTAACCTAACCTAACCTAACCTAACCTAACCTAACCTAACCTAACCTAACCTAACCTAACCTAACCTAACCTAACCTAACCTAACCTAACCTAACCTAACCTAACCTAACCTAACCTAACCTAACCTAACCTAACCTAACCTAACCTAACCTAACCTAACCTAACCTAACCTAACCTAACCTAACCTAACCTAACCTAACCTAACCTAACCTAACCTAACCTAACCTAACCTAACCTAACCTAACCTAACCTAACCTAACCTAACCTAACCTAACCTAACCTAACCTAACCTAACCTAACCTAACCTAACCTAACCTAACCTAACCTAACCTAACCTAACCTAACCTAACCTAACCTAACCTAACCTAACCTAACCTAACCTAACCTAACCTAACCTAACCTAACCTAACCTAACCTAACCTAACCTAACCTAACCTAACCTAACCTAACCTAACCTAACCTAACCTAACCTAACCTAACCTAACCTAACCTAACCTAACCTAACCTAACCTAACCTAACCTAACCTAACCTAACCTAACCTAACCTAACCTAACCTAACCTAACCTAACCTAACCTAACCTAACCTAACCTAACCTAACCTAACCTAACCTAACCTAACCTAACCTAACCTAACCTAACCTAACCTAACCTAACCTAACCTAACCTAACCTAACCTAACCTAACCTAACCTAACCTAACCTAACCTAACCTAACCTAACCTAACCTAACCTAACCTAACCTAACCTAACCTAACCTAACCTAACCTAACCTAACCTAACCTAACCTAACCTAACCTAACCTAACCTAACCTAACCTAACCTAACCTAACCTAACCTAACCTAACCTAACCTAACCTAACCTAACCTAACCTAACCTAACCTAACCTAACCTAACCTAACCTAACCTAACCTAACCTAACCTAACCTAACCTAACCTAACCTAACCTAACCTAACCTAACCTAACCTAACCTAACCTAACCTAACCTAACCTAACCTAACCTAACCTAACCTAACCTAACCTAACCTAACCTAACCTAACCTAACCTAACCTAACCTAACCTAACCTAACCTAACCTAACCTAACCTAACCTAACCTAACCTAACCTAACCTAACCTAACCTAACCTAACCTAACCTAACCTAACCTAACCTAACCTAACCTAACCTAACCTAACCTAACCTAACCTAACCTAACCTAACCTAACCTAACCTAACCTAACCTAACCTAACCTAACCTAACCTAACCTAACCTAACCTAACCTAACCTAACCTAACCTAACCTAACCTAACCTAACCTAACCTAACCTAACCTAACCTAACCTAACCTAACCTAACCTAACCTAACCTAACCTAACCTAACCTAACCTAACCTAACCTAACCTAACCTAACCTAACCTAACCTAACCTAACCTAACCTAACCTAACCTAACCTAACCTAACCTAACCTAACCTAACCTAACCTAACCTAACCTAACCTAACCTAACCTAACCTAACCTAACCTAACCTAACCTAACCTAACCTAACCTAACCTAACCTAACCTAACCTAACCTAACCTAACCTAACCTAACCTAACCTAACCTAACCTAACCTAACCTAACCTAACCTAACCTAACCTAACCTAACCTAACCTAACCTAACCTAACCTAACCTAACCTAACCTAACCTAACCTAACCTAACCTAACCTAACCTAACCTAACCTAACCTAACCTAACCTAACCTAACCTAACCTAACCTAACCTAACCTAACCTAACCTAACCTAACCTAACCTAACCTAACCTAACCTAACCTAACCTAACCTAACCTAACCTAACCTAACCTAACCTAACCTAACCTAACCTAACCTAACCTAACCTAACCTAACCTAACCTAACCTAACCTAACCTAACCTAACCTAACCTAACCTAACCTAACCTAACCTAACCTAACCTAACCTAACCTAACCTAACCTAACCTAACCTAACCTAACCTAACCTAACCTAACCTAACCTAACCTAACCTAACCTAACCTAACCTAACCTAACCTAACCTAACCTAACCTAACCTAACCTAACCTAACCTAACCTAACCTAACCTAACCTAACCTAACCTAACCTAACCTAACCTAACCTAACCTAACCTAACCTAACCTAACCTAACCTAACCTAACCTAACCTAACCTAACCTAACCTAACCTAACCTAACCTAACCTAACCTAACCTAACCTAACCTAACCTAACCTAACCTAACCTAACCTAACCTAACCTAACCTAACCTAACCTAACCTAACCTAACCTAACCTAACCTAACCTAACCTAACCTAACCTAACCTAACCTAACCTAACCTAACCTAACCTAACCTAACCTAACCTAACCTAACCTAACCTAACCTAACCTAACCTAACCTAACCTAACCTAACCTAACCTAACCTAACCTAACCTAACCTAACCTAACCTAACCTAACCTAACCTAACCTAACCTAACCTAACCTAACCTAACCTAACCTAACCTAACCTAACCTAACCTAACCTAACCTAACCTAACCTAACCTAACCTAACCTAACCTAACCTAACCTAACCTAACCTAACCTAACCTAACCTAACCTAACCTAACCTAACCTAACCTAACCTAACCTAACCTAACCTAACCTAACCTAACCTAACCTAACCTAACCTAACCTAACCTAACCTAACCTAACCTAACCTAACCTAACCTAACCTAACCTAACCTAACCTAACCTAACCTAACCTAACCTAACCTAACCTAACCTAACCTAACCTAACCTAACCTAACCTAACCTAACCTAACCTAACCTAACCTAACCTAACCTAACCTAACCTAACCTAACCTAACCTAACCTAACCTAACCTAACCTAACCTAACCTAACCTAACCTAACCTAACCTAACCTAACCTAACCTAACCTAACCTAACCTAACCTAACCTAACCTAACCTAACCTAACCTAACCTAACCTAACCTAACCTAACCTAACCTAACCTAACCTAACCTAACCTAACCTAACCTAACCTAACCTAACCTAACCTAACCTAACCTAACCTAACCTAACCTAACCTAACCTAACCTAACCTAACCTAACCTAACCTAACCTAACCTAACCTAACCTAACCTAACCTAACCTAACCTAACCTAACCTAACCTAACCTAACCTAACCTAACCTAACCTAACCTAACCTAACCTAACCTAACCTAACCTAACCTAACCTAACCTAACCTAACCTAACCTAACCTAACCTAACCTAACCTAACCTAACCTAACCTAACCTAACCTAACCTAACCTAACCTAACCTAACCTAACCTAACCTAACCTAACCTAACCTAACCTAACCTAACCTAACCTAACCTAACCTAACCTAACCTAACCTAACCTAACCTAACCTAACCTAACCTAACCTAACCTAACCTAACCTAACCTAACCTAACCTAACCTAACCTAACCTAACCTAACCTAACCTAACCTAACCTAACCTAACCTAACCTAACCTAACCTAACCTAACCTAACCTAACCTAACCTAACCTAACCTAACCTAACCTAACCTAACCTAACCTAACCTAACCTAACCTAACCTAACCTAACCTAACCTAACCTAACCTAACCTAACCTAACCTAACCTAACCTAACCTAACCTAACCTAACCTAACCTAACCTAACCTAACCTAACCTAACCTAACCTAACCTAACCTAACCTAACCTAACCTAACCTAACCTAACCTAACCTAACCTAACCTAACCTAACCTAACCTAACCTAACCTAACCTAACCTAACCTAACCTAACCTAACCTAACCTAACCTAACCTAACCTAACCTAACCTAACCTAACCTAACCTAACCTAACCTAACCTAACCTAACCTAACCTAACCTAACCTAACCTAACCTAACCTAACCTAACCTAACCTAACCTAACCTAACCTAACCTAACCTAACCTAACCTAACCTAACCTAACCTAACCTAACCTAACCTAACCTAACCTAACCTAACCTAACCTAACCTAACCTAACCTAACCTAACCTAACCTAACCTAACCTAACCTAACCTAACCTAACCTAACCTAACCTAACCTAACCTAACCTAACCTAACCTAACCTAACCTAACCTAACCTAACCTAACCTAACCTAACCTAACCTAACCTAACCTAACCTAACCTAACCTAACCTAACCTAACCTAACCTAACCTAAC
>OX352722.1:8110000-8115000 GCA_947095575.1 Electrophaes corylata | reverse complement strand
AACCTAACCTAACCTAACCTAACCTAACCTAACCTAACCTAACCTAACCTAACCTAACCTAACCTAACCTAACCTAACCTAACCTAACCTAACCTAACCTAACCTAACCTAACCTAACCTAACCTAACCTAACCTAACCTAACCTAACCTAACCTAACCTAACCTAACCTAACCTAACCTAACCTAACCTAACCTAACCTAACCTAACCTAACCTAACCTAACCTAACCTAACCTAACCTAACCTAACCTAACCTAACCTAACCTAACCTAACCTAACCTAACCTAACCTAACCTAACCTAACCTAACCTAACCTAACCTAACCTAACCTAACCTAACCTAACCTAACCTAACCTAACCTAACCTAACCTAACCTAACCTAACCTAACCTAACCTAACCTAACCTAACCTAACCTAACCTAACCTAACCTAACCTAACCTAACCTAACCTAACCTAACCTAACCTAACCTAACCTAACCTAACCTAACCTAACCTAACCTAACCTAACCTAACCTAACCTAACCTAACCTAACCTAACCTAACCTAACCTAACCTAACCTAACCTAACCTAACCTAACCTAACCTAACCTAACCTAACCTAACCTAACCTAACCTAACCTAACCTAACCTAACCTAACCTAACCTAACCTAACCTAACCTAACCTAACCTAACCTAACCTAACCTAACCTAACCTAACCTAACCTAACCTAACCTAACCTAACCTAACCTAACCTAACCTAACCTAACCTAACCTAACCTAACCTAACCTAACCTAACCTAACCTAACCTAACCTAACCTAACCTAACCTAACCTAACCTAACCTAACCTAACCTAACCTAACCTAACCTAACCTAACCTAACCTAACCTAACCTAACCTAACCTAACCTAACCTAACCTAACCTAACCTAACCTAACCTAACCTAACCTAACCTAACCTAACCTAACCTAACCTAACCTAACCTAACCTAACCTAACCTAACCTAACCTAACCTAACCTAACCTAACCTAACCTAACCTAACCTAACCTAACCTAACCTAACCTAACCTAACCTAACCTAACCTAACCTAACCTAACCTAACCTAACCTAACCTAACCTAACCTAACCTAACCTAACCTAACCTAACCTAACCTAACCTAACCTAACCTAACCTAACCTAACCTAACCTAACCTAACCTAACCTAACCTAACCTAACCTAACCTAACCTAACCTAACCTAACCTAACCTAACCTAACCTAACCTAACCTAACCTAACCTAACCTAACCTAACCTAACCTAACCTAACCTAACCTAACCTAACCTAACCTAACCTAACCTAACCTAACCTAACCTAACCTAACCTAACCTAACCTAACCTAACCTAACCTAACCTAACCTAACCTAACCTAACCTAACCTAACCTAACCTAACCTAACCTAACCTAACCTAACCTAACCTAACCTAACCTAACCTAACCTAACCTAACCTAACCTAACCTAACCTAACCTAACCTAACCTAACCTAACCTAACCTAACCTAACCTAACCTAACCTAACCTAACCTAACCTAACCTAACCTAACCTAACCTAACCTAACCTAACCTAACCTAACCTAACCTAACCTAACCTAACCTAACCTAACCTAACCTAACCTAACCTAACCTAACCTAACCTAACCTAACCTAACCTAACCTAACCTAACCTAACCTAACCTAACCTAACCTAACCTAACCTAACCTAACCTAACCTAACCTAACCTAACCTAACCTAACCTAACCTAACCTAACCTAACCTAACCTAACCTAACCTAACCTAACCTAACCTAACCTAACCTAACCTAACCTAACCTAACCTAACCTAACCTAACCTAACCTAACCTAACCTAACCTAACCTAACCTAACCTAACCTAACCTAACCTAACCTAACCTAACCTAACCTAACCTAACCTAACCTAACCTAACCTAACCTAACCTAACCTAACCTAACCTAACCTAACCTAACCTAACCTAACCTAACCTAACCTAACCTAACCTAACCTAACCTAACCTAACCTAACCTAACCTAACCTAACCTAACCTAACCTAACCTAACCTAACCTAACCTAACCTAACCTAACCTAACCTAACCTAACCTAACCTAACCTAACCTAACCTAACCTAACCTAACCTAACCTAACCTAACCTAACCTAACCTAACCTAACCTAACCTAACCTAACCTAACCTAACCTAACCTAACCTAACCTAACCTAACCTAACCTAACCTAACCTAACCTAACCTAACCTAACCTAACCTAACCTAACCTAACCTAACCTAACCTAACCTAACCTAACCTAACCTAACCTAACCTAACCTAACCTAACCTAACCTAACCTAACCTAACCTAACCTAACCTAACCTAACCTAACCTAACCTAACCTAACCTAACCTAACCTAACCTAACCTAACCTAACCTAACCTAACCTAACCTAACCTAACCTAACCTAACCTAACCTAACCTAACCTAACCTAACCTAACCTAACCTAACCTAACCTAACCTAACCTAACCTAACCTAACCTAACCTAACCTAACCTAACCTAACCTAACCTAACCTAACCTAACCTAACCTAACCTAACCTAACCTAACCTAACCTAACCTAACCTAACCTAACCTAACCTAACCTAACCTAACCTAACCTAACCTAACCTAACCTAACCTAACCTAACCTAACCTAACCTAACCTAACCTAACCTAACCTAACCTAACCTAACCTAACCTAACCTAACCTAACCTAACCTAACCTAACCTAACCTAACCTAACCTAACCTAACCTAACCTAACCTAACCTAACCTAACCTAACCTAACCTAACCGGGGAAGGTCTTGGAGAAGATGGTTGTACGACGAATGTCTTGGCATCTCATTCCAAGGATGAGCACACGCCAATATGGCTTTATACCTAAAAAGAGCACCGAAGACTCCCTCTATGACCTGATTCATCACATTAAAGGCAAACTCGAACAGAAGAAACTTATTACCATGATATCATTGGACATAGAGGGAGCCTTCGACAGCGCGTGGTGGCCCGCCATCAAAGTCAGGTTGGCTGAAGAAGAGTGTCCTGCAAATATAAGAAGGCTAGTTACCAGTTACTTACAGGATAGGCGTGTTAGGGTGAGGTATGCTGGGGAAGAGCACTGTAAGAGCACGGAGAAAGGTTGTGTCCAAGGGTCAATTAGTGGCCCCATCATGTGGAACCTCCTCCTGGACCCACTTTTAAAAGGGCTAGAACAGCGTGGGGATTTTGGGCAGGCTTTCGCGGATGACGTAGTCCTCGTCTTCGATGGGGACACAGCTATGGAGGTCCAGCGACGGGCAAATGCCGCCCTCGCCTATGTTAGGGAGTGGGGTATCATGAATAAGCTCAAGTTCGCACCAAACAAGACCAATGCGATGGTCATTACACGGAAGCTGAAACATGATACACCACTTCTGAGCATGGGCGGGGTCGCCATCAGCTTATCGCAGGAGTTCAAGATCCTGGGGCTCACCATAGACAATAAGCTAACATTTAATAGCCACGCTGCAAATGTTTGCAAAAAGGCTATTAATATCTACAAGCAATTGTCTAGAGCCGCCAGGGTCAGCTGGGGTCTCAGTCCGGAAGTGATCCGAGTAATCTATACGGCGACAGTGGAGCCAGTTATAATGTATGCGGCAAGCGTATGGGCACCGGCAACCAAAAAACTGACGATACAGAAACAACTGAACGCGGTCCAGCGGGGTTTCGCCCAGAAGCTTACAAGAGCGTACCGCACCGTCTCCCTGAACTCAGGACTGGTACTGGCCGGGATACTTCCACTCGACCTCAGGATACAGGAGGCAGCCGCCCTGTATGAGGCAAAGAGGGGGGTACCTCGGCCAGAGTTAAGGGACAGGGAGGTGGAACGGCTAACACCGTACGCTCTAACAAAGCACCCGGCAGAGCACACACGCTTGAAGTTCAGCAGCCTGATAGACCAAGAACAGGTGGACGCACACAACACCCAAGCAGTACGAATCTACACCGACGGCAGCAAGATTGAGGGTGAGGTCGGAGCAGCTTTGTCCTTGTGGAAAGGCGAAGCTGAGATCAAAGCCCTCAAACTCAAGCTGCCAAGGTACTGCACGGTCTATCAGGCAGAACTTCTAGCAATAAGCAGAGCCACGCGCGAAATCCTAAGGCGATCAGAAGTTTCATTTGGTATCTACAGTGACTCCATGGCAGCGCTGCAGACCGTCACAAATCATGGCTCCCTCCACCCTCTAGCCGTGGAGGCTCGGGAAAACCTCAGTACGAGCAGACTCCAGAATAAAGAAGTGTCTTTATTCTGGATCAAAGCCCACGTAGGGTTGGAGGGTAATGAGCGGGCGGATCTGTTGGCGAAGGAGGCTGCAATGAACGTAAAACGGCGACCCGATTACGATTGCTGCCCGGTTTCATTCGTGAAGCGACAGATTCGGTTGGAAACTCTGAGCGAATGGAACCGGCGTTATAGGGAGGGCACGACAGCTAGAGTCACTAAATTGTTTTTCCCAGATGCGATACAGGCATATAAGACGGTGAGAAAGTTTGTGCCCACCAGTATCATGACGCAAGTCCTGACGGGGCACGGTGGGTTCTCCGAATATTTGAATCGCTTCAAATGTAAGGAGAGCCCATCGTGCATCTGTGAGCCCGACGTGTGTGAGACGGTGGAGCACATACTCTTAGATTGTCCCGTTTTTTCCCTCAAGAGACACGAAGCCGAGCAAGTACTCAATGTAAAGCTGACCTCCGAAAACCTCAATGAAATAATGACAAAGGGAGAACTAAGAGAGCATTTTATAGAATATTGTACGGATATAGTTAAGAAAGTATTACTAAGGAACAAATAGGTATGTAAATTATGTTGAATATATATTTTTAGAAATATGTAGATCAGCATAAAAACTAAAATGTTAAAATTTTGTAAAGATAAACTAGTATAATAATATACCTATAAGATGTAAAATAAGTA
>OX352722.1:8100000-8107500 GCA_947095575.1 Electrophaes corylata | reverse complement strand
CTTCAAATTACCACTTCGAGTCGTACGTCACGTACGTCAAACTCCAACTCACGACTACGAGTCGTACGTCAACGTACGTCAACGTATGCGAGTCGTACGACAACAACGACTCGGCTTCGTCGTTCGTTCGCGAGTGCTCGTCTCCAGCCACAAAGGATTGCAGTGATTTCAAACCCTCAAAAACTTCTTCAAATTACGACTACGAGACGTACGTCAACGTACGTCAAACTTCGGATTGCGGCTACGAGTCGTACGTCAACTTACGACAGGGAGTCGTACGACAACTACTACTGCGAGACGTACGTCAATTACAACTACGAGACGTACGTCAACGTACGTCAACGTACGTCAACGTACGTCAAACTTCGGATTGCGGCTACGAGTCGTACGTCAACTTACGACAGGGAGTCGTACGACAACTACTACTGCGAGACGTACGCCAATTACAACTACGAGACGTACGTCAACGTACGTCTAACTTCGGATTGCGGCTACGAGTCGTACGTCAACTTACGACAGCGAGTCGTACGACAACTACTACTGCGAGACGTACGTCAATTACAACTACGAGACGTACGTCAACGTACGTCAAACTTCGGGTTGCGGCTGCGAGTCGTACGTCAACGTACGTCAATTACGACAGGGAGTCGTACGACAGCTAAGATAGCGAGTCGTCGTCATGTCAGTCATCCACTCACCCACCCGTGGGCCCCGTATGGATGATCTTCAGCATTCTCAAAACTCTGAAGAAAACCTCAATAGCCAGGAGCTCCAACACTTACATCTGTCTGGAGAGGAGGACTATGCAGCGGTACCAAAAGAGGCTCCTCCTACAAATTCAGAGTCCCACGATGACTTTCCGGCTTTTGTTATCAAGCAAGTTAACACCATCGTTGCGATGATTTCGGAGGGTAGAAGTGTCACCAGGCTCAGTAAGCAGAAAATCATAGAAGTTTGCCAACACCTGAAATTCAAAGCTGAAGCAGCCTCCACCACTAATGATATTAATGTTGCTTCCTCCCAAAACACTATCAACAACGCACACATTAAAGACATCATAGAAGCTGGAGTTGAAACCATCAAGGAAACCATCAAAACTGAAATATCCAAGATTCAAACCGCCGCACCCTCAGCTGAAGTCATCATCCCTAGCACTCCCGGCATTCCCACAAGAGAAGCACCGGCTCACTCGAGGAGATCGAAGACCACAGCTCCTATGGGACTCACCTCTGCACCTTCCTTCAAGCACGCCATGATCATCGCACCAAAAGGAGAGGGCACCAGCTCAGCAGACACTCTGCAAGCCTGGAGAGACAGCGTCTCTCTTACCGACACCAACTTCTCTCCTGCGAACGTGAGGTACGTCTCCAACAATAGAATAATAGCTGAATTTGATAAGCTAGATCACCTGGAAGTTGCTCTTAATAAAATTGATAAAGATAGTAGTATCACTGCCAAACCAGCTGCCACTTTAAAACCTATGATTATATTGAAGGGCATTTCCAATAAGATAACTTCTGAAGCCCTTACTGATATTGTATGCAAACAAAATGATTGTGTCAAGGAAAATTTGAGCAAGCTGGACGATATCCAACTCAAATTTTCCCACGGAAATAGGAAAGATCAATTGTACAACGCCGCTTTCGTTGTTACTCCCTCACTCTGGAAAGCCATTACAGGTGCAGGCTACGTAAATGTTAACCACCAAAGAGTTCATGCAGAGGATTATATTCCTCTTCTGCAGTGTTTTAAATGCCTTCAATTCGGGCACACCAGAAAGAGATGTACCAACGAAAGCACTGCGTGCTCCCATTGCTCCTCCCAGTCACATGAATATAAAGACTGCCCGGTAAAATCAGACCAACACAAAACCAACTGCCACAACTGTTCACAGTTCAACCACAAACATAACATCACCAACAAAAACTCAGCTCACAGCGCCACTTCAAATCGCTGTCCCCGATTGATCACCATGAAACTTAGAACCCGGTCCCGTATCAATTATGGGATATAACATGTTTAGATGCATTCAAATTAACTTAGGTAGAAGCAGAAATGCACTTCATGAACTCCTCACCAATAATCCTACGCTTCCTCAACCCCCCTCCTAATCGCTACCGCTTTTCTGTACCACCTTCAGCCACCCCCTAAACCTAAACTTGTCCTCAACCCCTTCAGGCCCTCTCACCCAGCCCCCAACCTCAACCCCCACTTAGCGCCCCCCCGACTCCTCAACCTTACCTTTTCTAACCTCCCCCTTCTAACCTCCCCTCTAACCCACCCTACCTACGACGATAATAGCCGCGAGACGTACGTCAGTTGCTACTGGAAGGCGTATATCAATTACTTCGAATTACGACTGCGAGTCGTACGTCGTCGTACGTCACTGCGGCTGCGAGTCGTACGTCAACTAACGTCATTACGACCACAAGTCGTACGTCGACGTACGTCATTGCTGCTGCGAGTCGTGTGTCGGCGTGCTTCAATTACGACTGCGAATACTTTAACTACGACGACTTAATTACGATTGCGACTACTCGTCGTGATTGTCGCAGTCGTCGTGTCGTGCGACGTACGTAGATTGCTTGTATTTATTGTTATTATTGTTGATTTCCGTTGGTTTGAGTTGATTTTGTGGGTCTGTGGGTTAATTAAGTTCTAAGTTTTAAGTTTTAGTTTTAAGTTTTATTTTTAAGTTTTAGTATATGTTGTAAAATGTTTGTCTGTTTTAAAAATGGGGGCTGTGTGACCCAGACGACTCCTGCTTGGGAGTTGAATGGCTGCCGTCGGGTGGCCCGCGGATGGAGGTTGCTTGGGTTGCGCGGTCCGCACGGCTGATAATTGCGAGTATCGCAACTGTCGCAACTGTGGTTGTTTTGCGACTGGTAGCTCAGCTGTGAGGGCCGCGCGGCCGGGGTGTCTTCCGCCCGTGGGCTGCTTGGCGATGAGTCGTCTGGATTGCACGGGGTTGACTAGTTAACTTGAAGCCCCAGCGGAGCCCGCTACTGATGATTAATTCTGTCTCTATTATTACCTGTAGGACACATTATTTTCAATTGTAACTTCTTTTGATCTTGTGCTAACTACTATTTTATATGTATTTTATGTATGTTTGATTTGTGTTTGATAACTACTTTAAAATCCTTCGCATAAGTCAACATTATCTCTTTTGTCAATTTAGCTGGCTATTTTACTCTATAATATTTTGTATTGTGTTTTAAGTATGTTTGATTTGTGTTAAAACTTTTTTATAATCTTTAGTATAATTTAACATTATCTCTTTTGTCAATTAAGCTGGCTATTTTACTTTATAATATTTTGTTTGTATTAAATAATAATTTCTCTTTACTACTGCTACAGTAAATCTTAAGAAAATAAAAATAAACTAGAATAAGTTCAACTATACTATAAGTAATTTAAGAATAATGTATATATTTCTAGTTTAAGTTTAAATTTCAATTGGTTTCAAATAAACTCACAAATGTAATGTTATCCAAGAAATGTAGTTGAGAGGAACGTGTATACCAATAGCGCCGACCTCTCAACAAGCAAGTATGTTTAAGCTTCTAGTGGCGTTTCGAGACGCCGAAAAAAACGACTATATTGTCTTACCATATTGACATACCGGAGAAACTCCAACGTGCATCAACTGTACACACGCAAAGGCTGACAGAGCAGATCACAACGCCTTTAGCCAAGAATGCCCCATCCGCAGGAAGTGGGAGGCATTAGCGCGAGCGACCATAGCGTACTGCTGAGGTGGTCCCGGACAGCACATCTCGAGCCAGCGCAAAGCCATACCTAGCAGCCCAAGCAAACTTGCAAAGAATGGAGCTAGCAACTCAAGAGCTTATGCTAGAGGCAAGCAAACATGGGATGGCTTTTGCGCTGATCCAAGAACCATACATAGGGTCTGTTGGCGAAATAAAAAACTACCAAGGAGCAAGAATCTATCAGTGCACAAACCGCGGAAACAACGTAGTCAAAGCAGGTGTAGTGGTCTTCGACAATGAAATCGACGTATGCCAGTGTCCTGACCTGACCACACCGAACATAGTGGTAGTTAAGATGCAAACCAGTGCCTGGGAGATAGCCGTAGTTTCTTTTTACTTTGAGCCAACAGAGCCTATGGAACCATACTTGGATCACCTCAAAAAGATCGTACAGAAGGTGAACGTGGGGAAAATCCTAATAGGGGGAGACGCAAATGCCAAAAGTACCTGGTGGGGCAGCAAAAAACTCGATGACAGAGGAGAAGACATGGCCGGAGTAATGGGGGAACTAGATTTGCAGGTACTCAACGAAGGAGACACCCCAACTTTTTCCACCGTAAGAGGAAATAAGACCTACACCAGCTTCGTAGATATAACGGCGTGTACGACGAACCTGCTAAATTTGGTTGAAGACTGGAGAGTTGATGAAGGGTTGACGAGCTCCGACCACAACACAATACTATTTAAAATTAGGTTAACAAAAGCAAAAGGTACAAATATAAGTAGAACGACAAGAGTCTATAATAGCAAAAAAGCAAATTGGAACCAGTTTCATGAGAAACTGGCCCAATTGCAAAACGAACATAACATAACAAAAGATGAAATAGACAAAATAGGTAGTAAACTAGAAATAGATGGTAAAGTAGAACAATATATAAACATAATATCAGAAGCATGCAGTAATAGTATTCCAAAAATTAAACCAAAAAGTCAAATCAACTTACCGTGGTGGTCGGAGGAACTCGCCCAACTGAAGAAGAAGGTCATGACCAGGAAGCGGAGAATTCGTTGCGCAGCGCCGATCCGGAGGGAGATGGTCGTCGAAGAGTACCTGCAAACAAAACAAGAGTATGAGCAAAAGGTTAAAAAGGCACAAACAGAAAGCTGGAAGGGTTTTTGTGAAAAGCAGGACAGAGAAGGAATGTGGGAAGGCATTTATCGGGTAATAGGGAGGACAGCAAGGAGGCAGGAAGATCTGCCCCTCGTTAAGGAGGGTAAGCCACAAAGCTCCAGAGAGTCCGCAGAATTACTGGCCGCCGCCTTTTATCCGGAAGACAGGGAGGATAGCGACAACAGTATTCATCAGCAAATAAGGAGGAAAGCCAACCAAGTAAACGAGCGGGAACATGATGCAAACCATGACCCACCATTTACCGCTGAAGAGGTGAAATTTGCGATGAATAGCTTCAACCCTAAGAAAGCTCCGGGTTTGGACGGTCTAACTGCGGACATATGTAAACACGCGATAACTCAAGACCCAGGGTTGTACCTATCACTGGCCAACAAGTGCCTAGAGCAGGGATACTTCCCAAACATATGGAAGGAGGCGACCGTGGTAGTACTCAGAAAACCAGGAAAGGTGAACTACACGGAAGTAAAGTCTTACAGGCCTATAGGACTGTTGCCAGTGATGGGTAAAATCCTGGAGAAAATAATCGTTAATCGGATAAAATGGCATATACTTCCAAAAATGAGTGCATGCCAATATGGTTTTACGCCAAGACGTAGCACAGAAGACTCCCTCTATGTCCTAATGCAGCATATACGTACCAAGCTGGAACAGAAAAAACTTATAACATTAGTATCTTTGGACATAGAGGGAGCCTTCGACAGTGCATGGTGGCCTATCATAAGGGTCCGATTGGCGGAAGAAAATGTCCCCCTAAACATTAGGAAGCTAATAGATAGTTACTTGACGGACAGGAAGGTTAGTGTTAGATACGCAGGGGAGGTAGTAAACAGGCACACCACTAAGGGCTGCGTTCAAGGGTCCATCGGAGGACCGATCCTCTGGAACCTGATCCTGGATCCACTGCTGAAAGGGTTGGAAAAGCGCGGCGACTATTGTCAAGCTTTTGCAGACGACGTTGTGCTCGTATTTGATGGGGAAACGGCTTTAGATGTCGAACGACAGGCGAATGCCGCTCTCGCTCACGTTCAGGAGTGGGGTGTCGTAAACAAACTTAAGTTTGCACCACATAAAACTAACGCTATGGTCATTACCAAGAAACTTAAATACGACACACCACGCCTCAGCATGGGCGGGGTTGGCATTTGCATGTCTGACGAGATTAAGATCTTGGGGCTCACGATTGACTGCAAGCTTACATTTAACAGCCACGTAACAAACGTGTGCAAGAAGGCAGTAAATATCTATAAGCAGTTGTCGAGAGCCGCCAAGATCAGCTGGGGACTCCATCCAGACGTCATACGAACCATTTACACAGCGGTGGTGGAACCTGTGATTATGTATGCAGCCAGTACCTGGGCATCGGCAACTCATAAAATAGGCATCAAAAGTCAACTGAACACCGTCCAGCGAGGCTTTGCACAAAAACTGTGTAAATCGTACCGAACTGTCTCCCTTAACTCGGCACTAGTGCTGGCTGGCATTCTGCCACTCGATCTCAGGATACAGGAGGCAGCCGCCCTGTTCGAGACCAAGAGAGGAGTCCCCCAGCCAGCGCTAGGAGATAGGGAGATAGAAAAAATGGCAGCTTTCTCTGAAACACCTCATCCTGCTGACCATATGAGCCTGGAATTCATATGCCTGGAAGACCAAGAGCAGGTGAACATTCACAGCGGTCACGCGGTCCGAATGTTCACGGACGGCAGCAAGATTGAGGGCAAGGTCGGAGCAGCGTTGTCCATTTGGAACATGCTATCCGAGACCAAAGCCCACAAACTTAAACTGTCGTCCCACTGCACGGTCTACCAGGCCGAATTACTGGCCATATGGAAAGCCACAAATGAGGTTCTAAAGAGCCCAGAGACAAGTTTCGGTGTATACAGTGACTCGAGATCTTCACTCGAAGCAATAACGAGCTATGCTTCGACACACCCTCTAGCCGTAAAAATAAGAAACAACCTGCAAAAAGCTTCAAAAGACCAGAATAAAAATGTTGTTTTATACTGGATAAAAGCACATGCAGGCCTAGAGGGCAACGAACGAGCGGATCAGCTAGCGAAGGACGCAGCCCTTAAGAGTAAGACGAAGCCTGAGTACGATAGCTGTCCAGCCTCTTTTGTCAAGAGAGAGATTAGGTTGAGAACCCTCGTAAAATGGAATGATAGGTATAGGGCAGGTGAAACAGCGGCCATCACAAAAATGTTCTTACCTGATGCCATCGAGGCACACAAAATAGTAAGGCAAGTAAAACCAGCTGGAGTGCTAACGCAAATTTTGACGGGGCACGGTGGGTTTTCAGAATACTTGAACCGGTTCAAGTGTAAGGAAAGCCCATCGTGCACCTGCGACCCAGAAGAAAAAGAAAGTGTGCCACATATACTGTTTGAATGTCCCGTTTTTGGCAAAGAGAGATACGATGCAGAACAAATGTTAAACGTTAGGATAACACCAGATAGTGCTAAGGATTGTTTGATAAATAAAAATGTTAGAGATAAGTTTCTAGATTATTGTGTAAAAATTGCAAATAAAGTAATAATTAGAAATAAGGATATATAAGTTTGTTGAACATATATATTTGAAAATATATATAAACTCAGC
>OX352722.1:8062500-8097500 GCA_947095575.1 Electrophaes corylata | reverse complement strand
TGTCGTTTCGATAGTAAAAAGTCAAATTATTGACCGTTTTGCACTCGAAAACGACATTTTGTATAAGGAAAAAACGATAAAATATTTTTCTTGACTCCAACTTAAAGTGAATATAGCCGTGTAGTACATCATAAAAAGCGGCTCGCCGCGCTCTAGTTACTGAGCGAGTGCACGTATTCACTTGTCATAGAAAGATTTTCGAGAAACTGCAATTTTCCGGTATTTTTTGTAATTTTAGTGTGTTTTGGGTGGTTTTTTAAACTTTTGTCCAACACCTGGCTTGAATCTGCACTTCTCGTGGCTGGATCACCTTTGCCCGACGTCACTGCACGTACCTGCAACAGAAAAAACACAAATATTAGCCAAAAAGTGAAAAATTGCCCGACCACCTAATACTGCATTTCTTCAAAATCCACCTAAGCCCTGACAACGCTCCATACATTTGATAAAAACTGAAAAAAAATTTATTGACATACAGTCGCGTGCGACCTATCAAATTAAGCGTCTCGGTGTCCGTTTAGCGATCGTATTCTGTTACGACCCATCGTTTATACATAAATTTTGACTTTTCAACGTTTTTAGCATTTTTTGTTTAAAAACTTATAAAATTTTCATTAATTTTCGGCTTTATAAATTCTGTATTCCAAATTCTTAGCTTCTTTTTGTTTCAAAATTGTAGTCTATCGCATCGGTTGTTTTCCCAGTTGCAGAGTGTCGTTTCGATAGTAAAAAGTCAAATTATTGACCGTTTTGCACTCGAAAACGACATTTTGTATAAGGAAAAAACGATAAAATATTTTTCTTGACTCCAACTTAAAGTGAATATAGCCGTGTAGTACATCATAAAAAGCGGCTCGCCGCGCTCTAGTTACTGAGCGAGTGCACGTATTCACTTGTCATAGAAAGATTTTCGAGAAACTGCAATTTTCCGGTATTTTTTGTAATTTTAGTGTGTTTTGGGTGGTTTTTTAAACTTTTGTCCAACACCTGGCTTGAATCTGCACTTCTCGTGGCTGGATCACCTTTGCCCGACGTCACTGCACGTACCTGCAACAGAAAAAACACAAATATTAGCCAAAAAGTGAAAAATTGCCCGACCACCTAATACTGCATTTCTTCAAAATCCACCTAAGCCCTGACAACGCTCCATACATTTGATAAAAACTGAAAAAAAATTTATTGACATACAGTCGCGTGCGACCTATCAAATTAAGCGTCTCGGTGTCCGTTTAGCGATCGTATTCTGTTACGACCCATCGTTTATACATAAATTTTGACTTTTCAACGTTTTTAGCATTTTTTGTTTAAAAACTTATAAAATTTTCATTAATTTTCGGCTTTATAAATTCTGTATTCCAAATTCTTAGCTTCTTTTTGTTTCAAAATTGTAGTCTATCGCATCGGTTGTTTTCCCAGTTGCAGAGTGTCGTTTCGATAGTAAAAAGTCAAATTATTGACCGTTTTGCACTCGAAAACGACATTTTGTATAAGGAAAAAACGATAAAATATTTTTCTTGACTCCAACTTAAAGTGAATATAGCCGTGTAGTACATCATAAAAAGCGGCTCGCCGCGCTCTAGTTACTGAGCGAGTGCACGTATTCACTTGTCATAGAAAGATTTTCGAGAAACTGCAATTTTCCGGTATTTTTTGTAATTTTAGTGTGTTTTGGGTGGTTTTTTAAACTTTTGTCCAACACCTGGCTTGAATCTGCACTTCTCGTGGCTGGATCACCTTTGCCCGACGTCACTGCACGTACCTGCAACAGAAAAAACACAAATATTAGCCAAAAAGTGAAAAATTGCCCGACCACCTAATACTGCATTTCTTCAAAATCCACCTAAGCCCTGACAACGCTCCATACATTTGATAAAAACTGAAAAAAAATTTATTGACATACAGTCGCGTGCGACCTATCAAATTAAGCGTCTCGGTGTCCGTTTAGCGATCGTATTCTGTTACGACCCATCGTTTATACATAAATTTTGACTTTTCAACGTTTTTAGCATTTTTTGTTTAAAAACTTATAAAATTTTCATTAATTTTCGGCTTTATAAATTCTGTATTCCAAATTCTTAGCTTCTTTTTGTTTCAAAATTGTAGTCTATCGCATCGGTTGTTTTCCCAGTTGCAGAGTGTCGTTTCGATAGTAAAAAGTCAAATTATTGACCGTTTTGCACTCGAAAACGACATTTTGTATAAGGAAAAAACGATAAAATATTTTTCTTGACTCCAACTTAAAGTGAATATAGCCGTGTAGTACATCATAAAAAGCGGCTCGCCGCGCTCTAGTTACTGAGCGAGTGCACGTATTCACTTGTCATAGAAAGATTTTCGAGAAACTGCAATTTTCCGGTATTTTTTGTAATTTTAGTGTGTTTTGGGTGGTTTTTTAAACTTTTGTCCAACACCTGGCTTGAATCTGCACTTCTCGTGGCTGGATCACCTTTGCCCGACGTCACTGCACGTACCTGCAACAGAAAAAACACAAATATTAGCCAAAAAGTGAAAAATTGCCCGACCACCTAATACTGCATTTCTTCAAAATCCACCTAAGCCCTGACAACGCTCCATACATTTGATAAAAACTGAAAAAAATTTATTGACATACAGTCGCGTGCGACCTATCAAATTAAGCGTCTCGGTGTCCGTTTAGCGATCGTATTCTGTTACGACCCATCGTTTATACATAAATTTTGACTTTTCAACGTTTTTAGCATTTTTTGTTTAAAAACTTATAAAATTTTCATTAATTTTCGGCTTTATAAATTCTGTATTCCAAATTCTTAGCTTCTTTTTGTTTCAAAATTGTAGTCTATCGCATCGGTTGTTTTCCCAGTTGCAGAGTGTCGTTTCGATAGTAAAAAGTCAAATTATTGACCGTTTTGCACTCGAAAACGACATTTTGTATAAGGAAAAAACGATAAAATATTTTTCTTGACTCCAACTTAAAGTGAATATAGCCGTGTAGTACATCATAAAAAGCGGCTCGCCGCGCTCTAGTTACTGAGCGAGTGCACGTATTCACTTGTCATAGAAAGATTTTCGAGAAACTGCAATTTTCCGGTATTTTTTGTAATTTTAGTGTGTTTTGGGTGGTTTTTTAAACTTTTGTCCAACACCTGGCTTGAATCTGCACTTCTCGTGGCTGGATCACCTTTGCCCGACGTCACTGCACGTACCTGCAACAGAAAAAACACAAATATTAGCCAAAAAGTGAAAAATTGCCCGACCACCTAATACTGCATTTCTTCAAAATCCACCTAAGCCCTGACAACGCTCCATACATTTGATAAAAACTGAAAAAAAATTTATTGACATACAGTCGCGTGCGACCTATCAAATTAAGCGTCTCGGTGTCCGTTTAGCGATCGTATTCTGTTACGACCCATCGTTTATACATAAATTTTGACTTTTCAACGTTTTTAGCATTTTTTGTTTAAAAACTTATAAAATTTTCATTAATTTTCGGCTTTATAAATTCTGTATTCCAAATTCTTAGCTTCTTTTTGTTTCAAAATTGTAGTCTATCGCATCGGTTGTTTTCCCAGTTGCAGAGTGTCGTTTCGATAGTAAAAAGTCAAATTATTGACCGTTTTGCACTCGAAAACGACATTTTGTATAAGGAAAAAACGATAAAATATTTTTCTTGACTCCAACTTAAAGTGAATATAGCCGTGTAGTACATCATAAAAAGCGGCTCGCCGCGCTCTAGTTACTGAGCGAGTGCACGTATTCACTTGTCATAGAAAGATTTTCGAGAAACTGCAATTTTCCGGTATTTTTTGTAATTTTAGTGTGTTTTGGGTGGTTTTTTAAACTTTTGTCCAACACCTGGCTTGAATCTGCACTTCTCGTGGCTGGATCACCTTTGCCCGACGTCACTGCACGTACCTGCAACAGAAAAAACACAAATATTAGCCAAAAAGTGAAAAATTGCCCGACCACCTAATACTGCATTTCTTCAAAATCCACCTAAGCCCTGACAACGCTCCATACATTTGATAAAAACTGAAAAAAAATTTATTGACATACAGTCGCGTGCGACCTATCAAATTAAGCGTCTCGGTGTCCGTTTAGCGATCGTATTCTGTTACGACCCATCGTTTATACATAAATTTTGACTTTTCAACGTTTTTAGCATTTTTTGTTTAAAAACTTATAAAATTTTCATTAATTTTCGGCTTTATAAATTCTGTATTCCAAATTCTTAGCTTCTTTTTGTTTCAAAATTGTAGTCTATCGCATCGGTTGTTTTCCCAGTTGCAGAGTGTCGTTTCGATAGTAAAAAGTCAAATTATTGACCGTTTTGCACTCGAAAACGACATTTTGTATAAGGAAAAAACGATAAAATATTTTTCTTGACTCCAACTTAAAGTGAATATAGCCGTGTAGTACATCATAAAAAGCGGCTCGCCGCGCTCTAGTTACTGAGCGAGTGCACGTATTCACTTGTCATAGAAAGATTTTCGAGAAACTGCAATTTTCCGGTATTTTTTGTAATTTTAGTGTGTTTTGGGTGGTTTTTTAAACTTTTGTCCAACACCTGGCTTGAATCTGCACTTCTCGTGGCTGGATCACCTTTGCCCGACGTCACTGCACGTACCTGCAACAGAAAAAACACAAATATTAGCCAAAAAGTGAAAAAAAATCGCCCGCCCACCCACCCAGATTGCAGTTACTAAGGTAAAGATACAGAATTTCAAACAGTAAATCATCCATAACTTCTAAAGTAGGCTATATATTTAGACACGGTTTTCGGCAAAGTACTTGTGCGTTGTCAGGCCTACTGTTAGCCACACTAGACAGGCTCCAACTGGAGTCGTTTCCAGAATTGACTTTTGCCTTATGGTTTTTGCCTTAAAGTAGTTTTATCTACTTGTTTTATCTTTCTTACCGGCGTATCTATTCCGACGCGGCTTTTGCCTTGCGACAGTATACCACCTGGAAAACCTAACAAATTGCTGGGGAAGACTCTACGTAGAGATACTAAAATATTTTCGTTGACAAATTTCTCTTAGAAATTTAACCCACAACTAACGGCGACGTCTTAAAAAAGTAAAAGCTATTCTTAGGGACGACTCTACCTAGAGTTAAAATTTTTATTAGAATTAAGAATATACACAATTTATTAGATTAAGACAAGGTATTTACAACTTTTACAAATTTAAATATTTACAAATCCTACATAAGACAAACGAGTGATAAATTCCTCTGACAAACATGTTCCGCACACCAAAAAAAGGATCAAGGGTCACAGAAGAGGACCCCCAGGTTGTGAGAGAAATGGAGAGGCCAACAGAAACCATGTTGCCGAAGCAGACGGAAGAAGAACAAAGCCCTTGTGGGAACCAAACGTACGAAGTTATCGATCCCGTACCACTAAGCGCCCACACCAGCCCGACCCAAAGCGTAAGGAAAAGCATTGGAGAGTGGGAATCTGGGAAACCGGACCCACTATCCAAGACCGCAGTCACTCCGAAGAAGGTGAAGATGGTGGAGCTTTTAAAGTCGAAACCAAAACCAACGACCTCTCAAGTAGAGAGCAAAATAATGACCCGTAGAATATCGACGGAAGCAACAAAAAGCCCACCTACCGTAGAAAAACCTAACCACAAGCTGAAAGATCGGCTGGCTGAAGCCAGACAGTGCGTTACAAGAGCGAAAACCAACCTGGGAAACTCGAGGAACATAAAAACAGAAATAAAGACGGAAGTGATGAGCGCAATCGACAGACTTTACCAGCTGGTAAAAGAAGGAGAAAGCGTAAAAGGAAAGTCACAAACGAAGGAACCCGAAACTAGACACGAACCTGAAAAAGAGAAAGAACCTGAAAAGAAAGAAGAACCAACAAAGAACAATGGGAAAGAAACAAGCGAACTCATGCAGAGACTAGAGGAACACGCAAAACTCATACAGGACAGCAACGAAAGAATGGAAAAACTAAAACAAACGATAGAAAAACAGCAAGAGATCCAGGAAAAGCAATCCTACGCCAGTGTAACAGCGGCGCACCCTGCAAGACACCTCACGGCACCAGCTGCACTGCACTCGGTGGTAGTCACTGCAAAGGACGAAATGGAAACAGGAGAACAGGTTCTAAATAGGATAAGGGAGACAGTAAATGCAAAGGAGAGCGGTATAATAGTGGAGAAAATCAGGAAAGCAAAGGACAGGAAGGTGATAGTGGGATGCAGGACGGAAGAAGAGAGACAGAGGGTCAAGGAAAAACTCAAAGAAGCAGAAGAACTGAACGTAGAAGAAATTAAAAACAAAGACCCCTTGGTGATCCTCAGGGACGTTTTTAAGTTCAATAGTGACGAGGATGTCCTCAACTCCCTGAGAAACCTGAACAAGGAAGTAGTGACTGAAGACCTAAAACACCTAAAAATGGAAATAGTCTACAAGAAACATGCAAGAAACCCACATACGCACCACGTAGTCATGAGGGTGTCCCCTAAGATCTGGCGACGATTGGTTGACGTGGGAACCGTCCGGATAGATCTCCAGCGAGTGAAAGTGGTGGACCAATCGCCGCTCGTGCAGTGCTCACTTTGTCTGGGGTATGGACACGGAAGACGGTTCTGCAAGGAAACCACAGCGAAGTGCTGCCACTGCGGGGGACCCCACATGCGGTCTGAATGTGCAGACTGGCTAGCGGGTGCAGTCCCATCGTGCACCAACTGCATGCACGCCAAGGCTGATAGGACAGACCACAACGCCTTCAGCCAAGAATGCTTCATCCGCAGAAAATGGGAAGCACTAGCGCGAGCGACGATAGCGTACTGCTGAGGTGGTCCCGAAGGTATCTCCTGCACAAGACGGCGCAAAGCCATACCTAGTAGCCCAAGCAAACCTGCAAAGAATGGAGATAGCAACCCAAGAGCTTATGCTTGAGGCAAGCAAGAAGAGGATGGCATTTGCGCTGATTCAGGAGCCATATGTTGGAGCTGTTGGCGAAATAAGAGGCTACAGCGGTGCGAGAATTTACCAGTGCACAAACCGGGGAGATAAGGTGGTTAAGGCGGGAATCGCAGTCTTCGACTCAGACATTGACATAGGTCAATGCCCAGATCTGACGACGCCAAACATCACAGTGGTCAAGATGCGAACTTGTGCCTGGGAAATAGCTGTAGTCTCTTTTTACTTCGAGCCAACTGAGCCAATTGAACCGTACCTAGAACACCTAAAAAAGATAACGCAAACCGTAGGCGTAGAAAAAATCATCATAGGTGGCGATGCAAATGCCAAAAACACCTGGTGGGGCAGTAAGAATATCGATGGCAGAGGAGAAGAAATGGCAGGAACATTGGAAGAACTAGATTTGCAGGTGCTCAACGAAGGAGACACCCCAACGTTCGCAACAGTCAGAGGAAACAGGACCTACACAAGCATCGTCGACATCACGGCCTGCACATTGGACCTACTGGACCTGGTCGAGGACTGGAGGGTAGACGAAGGCCTGACGAGCTCCGACCACAATGCACTACTCTTTGAAATAAGACTAACTAAATCCAAAGGAACAAACATTAGCAGAACCACTAGGGTCTATAATACTAAAAAAGCAAATTGGCACTGTTTTCATGAGAAAATGGCCCAATTGCAGGAAGAAAACCAACTAGTCAAAAAAGAAATAGAAAAAATTTGTAGTAAATTTGAACTAGAAAGAAAAATAGAGCAATACATAAACATAGTAATAGAAACAAGTAACAATAGTATCCCTAAAATTAAAACAAAAAACCAAGTCAACTTACCGTGGTGGTCGGAAGAACTCGCACTCTTGAAGAAACAGGTCGCGACCAGGAAGCGTAGAGTCCACTGTGCAGCGCCGGTCCGGAGGGAGATGGTCGTCGAAGAGTACCTGCAAATAAAACAAGAATATGAGCACAAAGTTAAAAAGGCACAAATAGAAAGCTGGAAGGGTTTCTGTGGGAAGCAGGATAGAGAAGGAATGTGGGAGGGTATATATCGGGTCATTGGAAGAACAACAAAGAGACAAGAAGACCTGCCCCTCATTAAGGAAGGAAAGGTACTAAATCCCAGAGAATCTGCGGAAATGCTGGCCGAGACCTTTTACCCGGAAGACAGGGAAGATAGCGATAGTGACGTTCATCAGCAAATGAGAAGGAAAGCCAACCAAGTAAATGGTCCGGAGCATGATGTAGAGCATGACCCACCATTTACCGCTGAAGAGGTAAAAGCTGCGATGAACAGCTTTAACCCTAAAAAAGCTCCAGGTGCGGACGGATTGACGGCTGACATTTGTAAGCACGCAATATCTCGAGACCCAGAGTTGTACCTATCACTGGCCAACAAGTGCCTAGAACAGAGTCATTTTCCAAACATCTGGAAGGAGGCGACCGTGGTAGTACTCCGTAAACCGGGAAAGGTGAGCTACACGGAAGCCAAGTCTTATAGACCCATAGGATTGTTGCCAGTGATGGGTAAAATTCTGGAGAAAATGGTCGTAAATCGAATAAAATGGTATGTCCTCCCAAAGATAAGCGCCTGCCAATACGGATTCATGCCAAGACGGAGCACGGAAGACTCTCTCTATGACCTAACACAATATATACGCGGTAAGCTGAGACAAAAAAGACTTGTAACATTAGTATCTTTGGACATAGAGGGAGCCTTCGACAGTGCGTGGTGGCCTGTTATCAGGATCCGTTTGGCAGAAGAAAACTGTCCAATTAACATAAGACGGCTCATTGACAGTTACCTTGACAGCAGAAAGGTAAAAGTCAGGTACGCAGGTGAGGAAATCAGCAGAATTACCACCAAAGGCTGCGTCCAAGGGTCCATAGGAGGACCAATTCTCTGGAATTTGATCCTCGACTCATTGCTAAAGGAACTGGGAGAACGGGGAGACTACTGCCAAGCTTTTGCCGATGATGTTGTGCTCGTCTTTGACGGTGAGACTGCATTAGAAGTGGAGCGACAGGCGAATGCCGCTCTCGCACATGTTCAGCAGTGGGGTGTCCGTAACAAACTTAAGTTCGCACCACACAAAACAAATGCGATGGTGATCACAAAGAAACTGAAATACGACACACCACGGCTGAGCATGGGCGGGGTCGACATTGGAATGTCAAACCAAATCAAGATCTTGGGGCTCACAATAGACAGCAAGCTCACGTTCAACAGCCATGTAGTAGACGTGTGCAAGAAGGCTCTGAATGTCTATAAGCAGCTGTCTAGAGCCGCCAAGATCAGCTGGGGTCTTCACTCGGAGGTCATACGCACCATCTATACGGCAGTAGTCGAACCCATCGTTATGTACGCAGCCAGTGCTTGGGCACCGGCAGCTCAAAAAATTGGGGTACAAAAGGTACTAAACTCTGTGCAACGGGGCTTTGCACAAAAGATGTGCAAGTCCTACAAAACAGTCTCCTTAAACTCGGCACTAGTGTTGGCTGGCATCCTGCCTCTCGACCTCAGAATACAGGAAGCAGCAGCCCTGTATGAGGCTAAGAGAGGAGTCCCCCAGCCAACACTAGGAGATAGGGAGATTGAAAAAATGGCAGCCTTTGCGGAATCCCCTCACCCGGCGGAACATATGTGCCTGGAATTCATATGCCTGGAAGACCAGGAGCAGGTGAACATTCATAGCGGTCACGCAGTACGAATGTTCACGGACGGCAGTAAAATTGAGGGCAAGGTCGGAGCAGCGTTATCCGTATGGAATACGCTAGCTGAGACCAAAGCCCACAAATTGAAACTGTCGTCCTTCTGCACCGTCTACCAGGCAGAATTGCTGGCCATATGGAAAGCCACGAGGGAGATCCTGAAGAGCACAGAGACGAGCTTCGGTGTCTTCAGCGACTCGAGATCTTCGCTCGAAACGATCACCAACAACACTTCGATTCACCCTCTAGCAGTAGAAATACGCAACAACCTGAGACATGCAATGAAAAACCAGCATAAAAATGTACTTTTATACTGGGTCAAAGCACACGCAGGCCTAGAGGGCAACGAACAAGCGGACCGACTAGCAAAGGACGCAGCCCTTGGAAGTAAAAAGAGACCTGACTACGAATTCTGTCCAGCCTCATATGTAAAAAGAGAAATTAGGTCGGCAACACTTAAAGCATGGAACACCAGATATAAAGCTGGCGAAACAGCAGCCATAACCAAAATGTTCTTCCCCGACGCCATTCAGGCATTTAAAATAGTCAGGAAAGTAGGACCAGTGGGAATCCTGACGCAGGTAATGACAGGGCACGGTGGGTTTTCAGAATACTTAACTCGTTTCAAGTGTAAGGAAGACCCATCGTGCATCTGCGAACCAGGCAAAAATGAAACTGTGCAGCATATACTGTTCGAGTGTCCCGCATTTAGCAAAGAAAGATACGAAGCTGAGCAAATGTATAACATAAGGTTAGAACCAAATACTGTACATGAATACATTAATGATAAAAATACCAGAAAAGAGCTAATAGATTATTGCATCAGTATTGCAAGTAGAGTTATAATAAGAAATAAAGATACATAAATTTGCTGAACATATATGTTTAGATATATATATAAAATCAGCAAAACGTTAAATTTGTAAAAACCTATGAATAGCATAGAAATAGAATTAGTAAAATAAAACTGTATAAATAATTAACATAGCAATATAAGATAAACAAAATATGTGAGATAGTTATAAACATGTATATTGTAAATTAACCGCCTAATCTTAAGATAAAGCAGAACCCTGTACTTAGAATAAGTTTTTCTTGGAAGATTAAAATGATGTTGTTGTTTTATTTACCTAAAAAATATAAAATAAAGCTAAAGATATAAATAAAGCCCTGTACCTAGAATAAGTTTCATGAGAGATTATATATAGTTTGATGAATTATAATAAGACGAATAAAGTCTCCGATTAAGTCAGAGGAAACACCGTAGTGCCATTTCTAGATGGCGAGTAGGAAAAAAAAAAAAAAAAAAAAAAAAAAAAAAAAAAAAAAAAAACCTAACCTAACCTAACCTAACCTAACCTAACCTAACCTAACCTAACCTAACCTAACCTAACCTAACCTAACCTAACCTAACCTAACCTAACCTAACCTAACCTAACCTAACCTAACCTAACCTAACCTAACCTAACCTAACCTAACCTAACCTAACCTAACCTAACCTAACCTAACCTAACCTAACCTAACCTAACCTAACCTAACCTAACCTAACCTAACCTAACCTAACCTAACCTAACCTAACCTAACCTAACCTAACCTAACCTAACCTAACCTAACCTAACCTAACCTAACCTAACCTAACCTAACCTAACCTAACCTAACCTAACCTAACCTAACCTAACCTAACCTAACCTAACCTAACCTAACCTAACCTAACCTAACCTAACCTAACCTAACCTAACCTAACCTAACCTAACCTAACCTAACCTAACCTAACCTAACCTAACCTAACCTAACCTAACCTAACCTAACCTAACCTAACCTAACCTAACCTAACCTAACCTAACCTAACCTAACCTAACCTAACCTAACCTAACCTAACCTAACCTAACCTAACCTAACCTAACCTAACCTAACCTAACCTAACCTAACCTAACCTAACCTAACCTAACCTAACCTAACCTAACCTAACCTAACCTAACCTAACCTAACCTAACCTAACCTAACCTAACCTAACCTAACCTAACCTAACCTAACCTAACCTAACCTAACCTAACCTAACCTAACCTAACCTAACCTAACCTAACCTAACCTAACCTAACCTAACCTAACCTAACCTAACCTAACCTAACCTAACCTAACCTAACCTAACCTAACCTAACCTAACCTAACCTAACCTAACCTAACCTAACCTAACCTAACCTAACCTAACCTAACCTAACCTAACCTAACCTAACCTAACCTAACCTAACCTAACCTAACCTAACCTAACCTAACCTAACCTAACCTAACCTAACCTAACCTAACCTAACCTAACCTAACCTAACCTAACCTAACCTAACCTAACCTAACCTAACCTAACCTAACCTAACCTAACCTAACCTAACCTAACCTAACCTAACCTAACCTAACCTAACCTAACCTAACCTAACCTAACCTAACCTAACCTAACCTAACCTAACCTAACCTAACCTAACCTAACCTAACCTAACCTAACCTAACCTAACCTAACCTAACCTAACCTAACCTAACCTAACCTAACCTAACCTAACCTAACCTAACCTAACCTAACCTAACCTAACCTAACCTAACCTAACCTAACCTAACCTAACCTAACCTAACCTAACCTAACCTAACCTAACCTAACCTAACCTAACCTAACCTAACCTAACCTAACCTAACCTAACCTAACCTAACCTAACCTAACCTAACCTAACCTAACCTAACCTAACCTAACCTAACCTAACCTAACCTAACCTAACCTAACCTAACCTAACCTAACCTAACCTAACCTAACCTAACCTAACCTAACCTAACCTAACCTAACCTAACCTAACCTAACCTAACCTAACCTAACCTAACCTAACCTAACCTAACCTAACCTAACCTAACCTAACCTAACCTAACCTAACCTAACCTAACCTAACCTAACCTAACCTAACCTAACCTAACCTAACCTAACCTAACCTAACCTAACCTAACCTAACCTAACCTAACCTAACCTAACCTAACCTAACCTAACCTAACCTAACCTAACCTAACCTAACCTAACCTAACCTAACCTAACCTAACCTAACCTAACCTAACCTAACCTAACCTAACCTAACCTAACCTAACCTAACCTAACCTAACCTAACCTAACCTAACCTAACCTAACCTAACCTAACCTAACCTAACCTAACCTAACCTAACCTAACCTAACCTAACCTAACCTAACCTAACCTAACCTAACCTAACCTAACCTAACCTAACCTAACCTAACCTAACCTAACCTAACCTAACCTAACCTAACCTAACCTAACCTAACCTAACCTAACCTAACCTAACCTAACCTAACCTAACCTAACCTAACCTAACCTAACCTAACCTAACCTAACCTAACCTAACCTAACCTAACCTAACCTAACCTAACCTAACCTAACCTAACCTAACCTAACCTAACCTAACCTAACCTAACCTAACCTAACCTAACCTAACCTAACCTAACCTAACCTAACCTAACCTAACCTAACCTAACCTAACCTAACCTAACCTAACCTAACCTAACCTAACCTAACCTAACCTAACCTAACCTAACCTAACCTAACCTAACCTAACCTAACCTAACCTAACCTAACCTAACCTAACCTAACCTAACCTAACCTAACCTAACCTAACCTAACCTAACCTAACCTAACCTAACCTAACCTAACCTAACCTAACCTAACCTAACCTAACCTAACCTAACCTAACCTAACCTAACCTAACCTAACCTAACCTAACCTAACCTAACCTAACCTAACCTAACCTAACCTAACCTAACCTAACCTAACCTAACCTAACCTAACCTAACCTAACCTAACCTAACCTAACCTAACCTAACCTAACCTAACCTAACCTAACCTAACCTAACCTAACCTAACCTAACCTAACCTAACCTAACCTAACCTAACCTAACCTAACCTAACCTAACCTAACCTAACCTAACCTAACCTAACCTAACCTAACCTAACCTAACCTAACCTAACCTAACCTAACCTAACCTAACCTAACCTAACCTAACCTAACCTAACCTAACCTAACCTAACCTAACCTAACCTAACCTAACCTAACCTAACCTAACCTAACCTAACCTAACCTAACCTAACCTAACCTAACCTAACCTAACCTAACCTAACCTAACCTAACCTAACCTAACCTAACCTAACCTAACCTAACCTAACCTAACCTAACCTAACCTAACCTAACCTAACCTAACCTAACCTAACCTAACCTAACCTAACCTAACCTAACCTAACCTAACCTAACCTAACCTAACCTAACCTAACCTAACCTAACCTAACCTAACCTAACCTAACCTAACCTAACCTAACCTAACCTAACCTAACCTAACCTAACCTAACCTAACCTAACCTAACCTAACCTAACCTAACCTAACCTAACCTAACCTAACCTAACCTAACCTAACCTAACCTAACCTAACCTAACCTAACCTAACCTAACCTAACCTAACCTAACCTAACCTAACCTAACCTAACCTAACCTAACCTAACCTAACCTAACCTAACCTAACCTAACCTAACCTAACCTAACCTAACCTAACCTAACCTAACCTAACCTAACCTAACCTAACCTAACCTAACCTAACCTAACCTAACCTAACCTAACCTAACCTAACCTAACCTAACCTAACCTAACCTAACCTAACCTAACCTAACCTAACCTAACCTAACCTAACCTAACCTAACCTAACCTAACCTAACCTAACCTAACCTAACCTAACCTAACCTAACCTAACCTAACCTAACCTAACCTAACCTAACCTAACCTAACCTAACCTAACCTAACCTAACCTAACCTAACCTAACCTAACCTAACCTAACCTAACCTAACCTAACCTAACCTAACCTAACCTAACCTAACCTAACCTAACCTAACCTAACCTAACCTAACCTAACCTAACCTAACCTAACCTAACCTAACCTAACCTAACCTAACCTAACCTAACCTAACCTAACCTAACCTAACCTAACCTAACCTAACCTAACCTAACCTAACCTAACCTAACCTAACCTAACCTAACCTAACCTAACCTAACCTAACCTAACCTAACCTAACCTAACCTAACCTAACCTAACCTAACCTAACCTAACCTAACCTAACCTAACCTAACCTAACCTAACCTAACCTAACCTAACCTAACCTAACCTAACCTAACCTAACCTAACCTAACCTAACCTAACCTAACCTAACCTAACCTAACCTAACCTAACCTAACCTAACCTAACCTAACCTAACCTAACCTAACCTAACCTAACCTAACCTAACCTAACCTAACCTAACCTAACCTAACCTAACCTAACCTAACCTAACCTAACCTAACCTAACCTAACCTAACCTAACCTAACCTAACCTAACCTAACCTAACCTAACCTAACCTAACCTAACCTAACCTAACCTAACCTAACCTAACCTAACCTAACCTAACCTAACCTAACCTAACCTAACCTAACCTAACCTAACCTAACCTAACCTAACCTAACCTAACCTAACCTAACCTAACCTAACCTAACCTAACCTAACCTAACCTAACCTAACCTAACCTAACCTAACCTAACCTAACCTAACCTAACCTAACCTAACCTAACCTAACCTAACCTAACCTAACCTAACCTAACCTAACCTAACCTAACCTAACCTAACCTAACCTAACCTAACCTAACCTAACCTAACCTAACCTAACCTAACCTAACCTAACCTAACCGGATAAAAACTGAAAAAATTTTATTGACATACAGTCGCGTGCGACCTATCAAATTAAGCGTCTCGGTGTCCGTTTAGCGATCGTATTCTGTTACGACCCATCGTTTATACATAAATTTTGACTTTTCAACGTTTTTAGCATTTTTTGTTTAAAAACTTATAAAATTTTCATTAATTTTCGGCTTTATAAATTCTGTATTCCAAATTCTTAGCTTCTTTTTGTTTCTAAAATTGTAGTCTATCGCATCGGTTGTTTTCCCAGTTGCAGAGTGTCGTTTCGATAGTAAAAAGTCAAATTATTGACCGTTTTGCACTCGAAAACGACATTTTGTATAAGGAAAAAAAGATAAAATATTTTTCTTGACTCCAACTTAAAGTGAATATAGCCGTGTAGTACATCATAAAAAGCGGCTCGCCGCGCTCTAGTTACTGAGCGAGTGCACGTATTCATTTGTCATAGAAAAATTTTCGAGAAACTGCAATTTTCCGGTATTTTTTGTAATTTTAGTGTGTTTTGGGTGGTTTTTTAAACTTTTGTCCAACACCTGGCTTGAATCTGCACTTCTCGTGGCTGGATCACCTTTGCCCGACGTCACTGCACGTACCTGCAACAGAAAAAACACAATTATTAGCCAAAAAGTGAAAAATTGCCCGACCACCTAATACTGCATTTCTTCAAAATCCACCTAAGCCCTGACAACGCTCCATACATTTGATAAAAACTGAAAAAATTTTATTGACATACAGTCGCGTGCGACCTATCAAATTAAGCGTCTCGGTGTCCGTTTAGCGATCGTATTCTGTTACGACCCATCGTTTATACATAAATTTTGACTTTTCAACGTTTTTAGCATTTTTTGTTTAAAAACTTATAAAATTTTCATTAATTTTCGGCTTTATAAATTCTGTATTCCAAATTCTTAGCTTCTTTTTGTTTCTAAAATTGTAGTCTATCGCATCGGTTGTTTTCCCAGTTGCAGAGTGTCGTTTCGATAGTAAAAAGTCAAATTATTGACCGTTTTGCACTCGAAAACGACATTTTGTATAAGGAAAAAAAGATAAAATATTTTTCTTGACTCCAACTTAAAGTGAATATAGCCGTGTAGTACATCATAAAAAGCGGCTCGCCGCGCTCTAGTTACTGAGCGAGTGCACGTATTCATTTGTCATAGAAAAATTTTCGAGAAACTGCAATTTTCCGGTATTTTTTGTAATTTTAGTGTGTTTTGGGTGGTTTTTTAAACTTTTGTCCAACACCTGGCTTGAATCTGCACTTCTCGTGGCTGGATCACCTTTGCCCGACGTCACTGCACGTACCTGCAACAGAAAAAACACAATTATTAGCCAAAAAGTGAAAAATTGCCCGACCACCTAATACTGCATTTCTTCAAAATCCACCTAAGCCCTGACAACGCTCCATACATTTGATAAAAACTGAAAAAATTTTATTGACATACAGTCGCGTGCGACCTATCAAATTAAGCGTCTCGGTGTCCGTTTAGCGATCGTATTCTGTTACGACCCATCGTTTATACATAAATTTTGACTTTTCAACGTTTTTAGCATTTTTTGTTTAAAAACTTATAAAATTTTCATTAATTTTCGGCTTTATAAATTCTGTATTCCAAATTCTTAGCTTCTTTTTGTTTCTAAAATTGTAGTCTATCGCATCGGTTGTTTTCCCAGTTGCAGAGTGTCGTTTCGATAGTAAAAAGTCAAATTATTGACCGTTTTGCACTCGAAAACGACATTTTGTATAAGGAAAAAAAGATAAAATATTTTTCTTGACTCCAACTTAAAGTGAATATAGCCGTGTAGTACATCATAAAAAGCGGCTCGCCGCGCTCTAGTTACTGAGCGAGTGCACGTATTCATTTGTCATAGAAAAATTTTCGAGAAACTGCAATTTTCCGGTATTTTTTGTAATTTTAGTGTGTTTTGGGTGGTTTTTTAAACTTTTGTCCAACACCTGGCTTGAATCTGCACTTCTCGTGGCTGGATCACCTTTGCCCGACGTCACTGCACGTACCTGCAACAGAAAAAACACAATTATTAGCCAAAAAGTGAAAAATTGCCCGACCACCTAATACTGCATTTCTTCAAAATCCACCTAAGCCCTGACAACGCTCCATACATTTGATAAAAACTGAAAAAATTTTATTGACATACAGTCGCGTGCGACCTATCAAATTAAGCGTCTCGGTGTCCGTTTAGCGATCGTATTCTGTTACGACCCATCGTTTATACATAAATTTTGACTTTTCAACGTTTTTAGCATTTTTTGTTTAAAAACTTATAAAATTTTCATTAATTTTCGGCTTTATAAATTCTGTATTCCAAATTCTTAGCTTCTTTTTGTTTCTAAAATTGTAGTCTATCGCATCGGTTGTTTTCCCAGTTGCAGAGTGTCGTTTCGATAGTAAAAAGTCAAATTATTGACCGTTTTGCACTCGAAAACGACATTTTGTATAAGGAAAAAAAGATAAAATATTTTTCTTGACTCCAACTTAAAGTGAATATAGCCGTGTAGTACATCATAAAAAGCGGCTCGCCGCGCTCTAGTTACTGAGCGAGTGCACGTATTCATTTGTCATAGAAAAATTTTCGAGAAACTGCAATTTTCCGGTATTTTTTGTAATTTTAGTGTGTTTTGGGTGGTTTTTTAAACTTTTGTCCAACACCTGGCTTGAATCTGCACTTCTCGTGGCTGGATCACCTTTGCCCGACGTCACTGCACGTACCTGCAACAGAAAAAACACAATTATTAGCCAAAAAGTGAAAAATTGCCCGACCACCTAATACTGCATTTCTTCAAAATCCACCTAAGCCCTGACAACGCTCCATACATTTGATAAAAACTGAAAAAATTTTATTGACATACAGTCGCGTGCGACCTATCAAATTAAGCGTCTCGGTGTCCGTTTAGCGATCGTATTCTGTTACGACCCATCGTTTATACATAAATTTTGACTTTTCAACGTTTTTAGCATTTTTTGTTTAAAAACTTATAAAATTTTCATTAATTTTCGGCTTTATAAATTCTGTATTCCAAATTCTTAGCTTCTTTTTGTTTCTAAAATTGTAGTCTATCGCATCGGTTGTTTTCCCAGTTGCAGAGTGTCGTTTCGATAGTAAAAAGTCAAATTATTGACCGTTTTGCACTCGAAAACGACATTTTGTATAAGGAAAAAAAGATAAAATATTTTTCTTGACTCCAACTTAAAGTGAATATAGCCGTGTAGTACATCATAAAAAGCGGCTCGCCGCGCTCTAGTTACTGAGCGAGTGCACGTATTCATTTGTCATAGAAAAATTTTCGAGAAACTGCAATTTTCCGGTATTTTTTGTAATTTTAGTGTGTTTTGGGTGGTTTTTTAAACTTTTGTCCAACACCTGGCTTGAATCTGCACTTCTCGTGGCTGGATCACCTTTGCCCGACGTCACTGCACGTACCTGCAACAGAAAAAACACAATTATTAGCCAAAAAGTGAAAAATTGCCCGACCACCTAATACTGCATTTCTTCAAAATCCACCTAAGCCCTGACAACGCTCCATACATTTGATAAAAACTGAAAAAATTTTATTGACATACAGTCGCGTGCGACCTATCAAATTAAGCGTCTCGGTGTCCGTTTAGCGATCGTATTCTGTTACGACCCATCGTTTATACATAAATTTTGACTTTTCAACGTTTTTAGCATTTTTTGTTTAAAAACTTATAAAATTTTCATTAATTTTCGGCTTTATAAATTCTGTATTCCAAATTCTTAGCTTCTTTTTGTTTCTAAAATTGTAGTCTATCGCATCGGTTGTTTTCCCAGTTGCAGAGTGTCGTTTCGATAGTAAAAAGTCAAATTATTGACCGTTTTGCACTCGAAAACGACATTTTGTATAAGGAAAAAAAGATAAAATATTTTTCTTGACTCCAACTTAAAGTGAATATAGCCGTGTAGTACATCATAAAAAGCGGCTCGCCGCGCTCTAGTTACTGAGCGAGTGCACGTATTCATTTGTCATAGAAAAATTTTCGAGAAACTGCAATTTTCCGGTATTTTTTGTAATTTTAGTGTGTTTTGGGTGGTTTTTTAAACTTTTGTCCAACACCTGGCTTGAATCTGCACTTCTCGTGGCTGGATCACCTTTGCCCGACGTCACTGCACGTACCTGCAACAGAAAAAACACAATTATTAGCCAAAAAGTGAAAAATTGCCCGACCACCTAATACTGCATTTCTTCAAAATCCACCTAAGCCCTGACAACGCTCCATACATTTGATAAAAACTGAAAAAATTTTATTGACATACAGTCGCGTGCGACCTATCAAATTAAGCGTCTCGGTGTCCGTTTAGCGATCGTATTCTGTTACGACCCATCGTTTATACATAAATTTTGACTTTTCAACGTTTTTAGCATTTTTTGTTTAAAAACTTATAAAATTTTCATTAATTTTCGGCTTTATAAATTCTGTATTCCAAATTCTTAGCTTCTTTTTGTTTCTAAAATTGTAGTCTATCGCATCGGTTGTTTTCCCAGTTGCAGAGTGTCGTTTCGATAGTAAAAAGTCAAATTATTGACCGTTTTGCACTCGAAAACGACATTTTGTATAAGGAAAAAAAGATAAAATATTTTTCTTGACTCCAACTTAAAGTGAATATAGCCGTGTAGTACATCATAAAAAGCGGCTCGCCGCGCTCTAGTTACTGAGCGAGTGCACGTATTCATTTGTCATAGAAAAATTTTCGAGAAACTGCAATTTTCCGGTATTTTTTGTAATTTTAGTGTGTTTTGGGTGGTTTTTTAAACTTTTGTCCAACACCTGGCTTGAATCTGCACTTCTCGTGGCTGGATCACCTTTGCCCGACGTCACTGCACGTACCTGCAACAGAAAAAACACAATTATTAGCCAAAAAGTGAAAAATTGCCCGACCACCTAATACTGCATTTCTTCAAAATCCACCTAAGCCCTGACAACGCTCCATACATTTGATAAAAACTGAAAAAATTTTATTGACATACAGTCGCGTGCGACCTATCAAATTAAGCGTCTCGGTGTCCGTTTAGCGATCGTATTCTGTTACGACCCATCGTTTATACATAAATTTTGACTTTTCAACGTTTTTAGCATTTTTTGTTTAAAAACTTATAAAATTTTCATTAATTTTCGGCTTTATAAATTCTGTATTCCAAATTCTTAGCTTCTTTTTGTTTCTAAAATTGTAGTCTATCGCATCGGTTGTTTTCCCAGTTGCAGAGTGTCGTTTCGATAGTAAAAAGTCAAATTATTGACCGTTTTGCACTCGAAAACGACATTTTGTATAAGGAAAAAAAGATAAAATATTTTTCTTGACTCCAACTTAAAGTGAATATAGCCGTGTAGTACATCATAAAAAGCGGCTCGCCGCGCTCTAGTTACTGAGCGAGTGCACGTATTCATTTGTCATAGAAAAATTTTCGAGAAACTGCAATTTTCCGGTATTTTTTGTAATTTTAGTGTGTTTTGGGTGGTTTTTTAAACTTTTGTCCAACACCTGGCTTGAATCTGCACTTCTCGTGGCTGGATCACCTTTGCCCGACGTCACTGCACGTACCTGCAACAGAAAAAACACAATTATTAGCCAAAAAGTGAAAAATTGCCCGACCACCTAATACTGCATTTCTTCAAAATCCACCTAAGCCCTGACAACGCTCCATACATTTGATAAAAACTGAAAAAATTTTATTGACATACAGTCGCGTGCGACCTATCAAATTAAGCGTCTCGGTGTCCGTTTAGCGATCGTATTCTGTTACGACCCATCGTTTATACATAAATTTTGACTTTTCAACGTTTTTAGCATTTTTTGTTTAAAAACTTATAAAATTTTCATTAATTTTCGGCTTTATAAATTCTGTATTCCAAATTCTTAGCTTCTTTTTGTTTCTAAAATTGTAGTCTATCGCATCGGTTGTTTTCCCAGTTGCAGAGTGTCGTTTCGATAGTAAAAAGTCAAATTATTGACCGTTTTGCACTCGAAAACGACATTTTGTATAAGGAAAAAAAGATAAAATATTTTTCTTGACTCCAACTTAAAGTGAATATAGCCGTGTAGTACATCATAAAAAGCGGCTCGCCGCGCTCTAGTTACTGAGCGAGTGCACGTATTCATTTGTCATAGAAAAATTTTCGAGAAACTGCAATTTTCCGGTATTTTTTGTAATTTTAGTGTGTTTTGGGTGGTTTTTTAAACTTTTGTCCAACACCTGGCTTGAATCTGCACTTCTCGTGGCTGGATCACCTTTGCCCGACGTCACTGCACGTACCTGCAACAGAAAAAACACAATTATTAGCCAAAAAGTGAAAAATTGCCCGACCACCTAATACTGCATTTCTTCAAAATCCACCTAAGCCCTGACAACGCTCCATACATTTGATAAAAACTGAAAAAATTTTATTGACATACAGTCGCGTGCGACCTATCAAATTAAGCGTCTCGGTGTCCGTTTAGCGATCGTATTCTGTTACGACCCATCGTTTATACATAAATTTTGACTTTTCAACGTTTTTAGCATTTTTTGTTTAAAAACTTATAAAATTTTCATTAATTTTCGGCTTTATAAATTCTGTATTCCAAATTCTTAGCTTCTTTTTGTTTCTAAAATTGTAGTCTATCGCATCGGTTGTTTTCCCAGTTGCAGAGTGTCGTTTCGATAGTAAAAAGTCAAATTATTGACCGTTTTGCACTCGAAAACGACATTTTGTATAAGGAAAAAAAGATAAAATATTTTTCTTGACTCCAACTTAAAGTGAATATAGCCGTGTAGTACATCATAAAAAGCGGCTCGCCGCGCTCTAGTTACTGAGCGAGTGCACGTATTCATTTGTCATAGAAAAATTTTCGAGAAACTGCAATTTTCCGGTATTTTTTGTAATTTTAGTGTGTTTTGGGTGGTTTTTTAAACTTTTGTCCAACACCTGGCTTGAATCTGCACTTCTCGTGGCTGGATCACCTTTGCCCGACGTCACTGCACGTACCTGCAACAGAAAAAACACAATTATTAGCCAAAAAGTGAAAAATTGCCCGACCACCTAATACTGCATTTCTTCAAAATCCACCTAAGCCCTGACAACGCTCCATACATTTGATAAAAACTGAAAAAATTTTATTGACATACAGTCGCGTGCGACCTATCAAATTAAGCGTCTCGGTGTCCGTTTAGCGATCGTATTCTGTTACGACCCATCGTTTATACATAAATTTTGACTTTTCAACGTTTTTAGCATTTTTTGTTTAAAAACTTATAAAATTTTCATTAATTTTCGGCTTTATAAATTCTGTATTCCAAATTCTTAGCTTCTTTTTGTTTCTAAAATTGTAGTCTATCGCATCGGTTGTTTTCCCAGTTGCAGAGTGTCGTTTCGATAGTAAAAAGTCAAATTATTGACCGTTTTGCACTCGAAAACGACATTTTGTATAAGGAAAAAAAGATAAAATATTTTTCTTGACTCCAACTTAAAGTGAATATAGCCGTGTAGTACATCATAAAAAGCGGCTCGCCGCGCTCTAGTTACTGAGCGAGTGCACGTATTCATTTGTCATAGAAAAATTTTCGAGAAACTGCAATTTTCCGGTATTTTTTGTAATTTTAGTGTGTTTTGGGTGGTTTTTTAAACTTTTGTCCAACACCTGGCTTGAATCTGCACTTCTCGTGGCTGGATCACCTTTGCCCGACGTCACTGCACGTACCTGCAACAGAAAAAACACAATTATTAGCCAAAAAGTGAAAAATTGCCCGACCACCTAATACTGCATTTCTTCAAAATCCACCTAAGCCCTGACAACGCTCCATACATTTGATAAAAACTGAAAAAATTTTATTGACATACAGTCGCGTGCGACCTATCAAATTAAGCGTCTCGGTGTCCGTTTAGCGATCGTATTCTGTTACGACCCATCGTTTATACATAAATTTTGACTTTTCAACGTTTTTAGCATTTTTTGTTTAAAAACTTATAAAATTTTCATTAATTTTCGGCTTTATAAATTCTGTATTCCAAATTCTTAGCTTCTTTTTGTTTCTAAAATTGTAGTCTATCGCATCGGTTGTTTTCCCAGTTGCAGAGTGTCGTTTCGATAGTAAAAAGTCAAATTATTGACCGTTTTGCACTCGAAAACGACATTTTGTATAAGGAAAAAAAGATAAAATATTTTTCTTGACTCCAACTTAAAGTGAATATAGCCGTGTAGTACATCATAAAAAGCGGCTCGCCGCGCTCTAGTTACTGAGCGAGTGCACGTATTCATTTGTCATAGAAAAATTTTCGAGAAACTGCAATTTTCCGGTATTTTTTGTAATTTTAGTGTGTTTTGGGTGGTTTTTTAAACTTTTGTCCAACACCTGGCTTGAATCTGCACTTCTCGTGGCTGGATCACCTTTGCCCGACGTCACTGCACGTACCTGCAACAGAAAAAACACAATTATTAGCCAAAAAGTGAAAAATTGCCCGACCACCTAATACTGCATTTCTTCAAAATCCACCTAAGCCCTGACAACGCTCCATACATTTGATAAAAACTGAAAAAATTTTATTGACATACAGTCGCGTGCGACCTATCAAATTAAGCGTCTCGGTGTCCGTTTAGCGATCGTATTCTGTTACGACCCATCGTTTATACATAAATTTTGACTTTTCAACGTTTTTAGCATTTTTTGTTTAAAAACTTATAAAATTTTCATTAATTTTCGGCTTTATAAATTCTGTATTCCAAATTCTTAGCTTCTTTTTGTTTCTAAAATTGTAGTCTATCGCATCGGTTGTTTTCCCAGTTGCAGAGTGTCGTTTCGATAGTAAAAAGTCAAATTATTGACCGTTTTGCACTCGAAAACGACATTTTGTATAAGGAAAAAAAGATAAAATATTTTTCTTGACTCCAACTTAAAGTGAATATAGCCGTGTAGTACATCATAAAAAGCGGCTCGCCGCGCTCTAGTTACTGAGCGAGTGCACGTATTCATTTGTCATAGAAAAATTTTCGAGAAACTGCAATTTTCCGGTATTTTTTGTAATTTTAGTGTGTTTTGGGTGGTTTTTTAAACTTTTGTCCAACACCTGGCTTGAATCTGCACTTCTCGTGGCTGGATCACCTTTGCCCGACGTCACTGCACGTACCTGCAACAGAAAAAACACAATTATTAGCCAAAAAGTGAAAAATTGCCCGACCACCTAATACTGCATTTCTTCAAAATCCACCTAAGCCCTGACAACGCTCCATACATTTGATAAAAACTGAAAAAATTTTATTGACATACAGTCGCGTGCGACCTATCAAATTAAGCGTCTCGGTGTCCGTTTAGCGATCGTATTCTGTTACGACCCATCGTTTATACATAAATTTTGACTTTTCAACGTTTTTAGCATTTTTTGTTTAAAAACTTATAAAATTTTCATTAATTTTCGGCTTTATAAATTCTGTATTCCAAATTCTTAGCTTCTTTTTGTTTCTAAAATTGTAGTCTATCGCATCGGTTGTTTTCCCAGTTGCAGAGTGTCGTTTCGATAGTAAAAAGTCAAATTATTGACCGTTTTGCACTCGAAAACGACATTTTGTATAAGGAAAAAAAGATAAAATATTTTTCTTGACTCCAACTTAAAGTGAATATAGCCGTGTAGTACATCATAAAAAGCGGCTCGCCGCGCTCTAGTTACTGAGCGAGTGCACGTATTCATTTGTCATAGAAAAATTTTCGAGAAACTGCAATTTTCCGGTATTTTTTGTAATTTTAGTGTGTTTTGGGTGGTTTTTTAAACTTTTGTCCAACACCTGGCTTGAATCTGCACTTCTCGTGGCTGGATCACCTTTGCCCGACGTCACTGCACGTACCTGCAACAGAAAAAACACAATTATTAGCCAAAAAGTGAAAAATTGCCCGACCACCTAATACTGCATTTCTTCAAAATCCACCTAAGCCCTGACAACGCTCCATACATTTGATAAAAACTGAAAAAATTTTATTGACATACAGTCGCGTGCGACCTATCAAATTAAGCGTCTCGGTGTCCGTTTAGCGATCGTATTCTGTTACGACCCATCGTTTATACATAAATTTTGACTTTTCAACGTTTTTAGCATTTTTTGTTTAAAAACTTATAAAATTTTCATTAATTTTCGGCTTTATAAATTCTGTATTCCAAATTCTTAGCTTCTTTTTGTTTCTAAAATTGTAGTCTATCGCATCGGTTGTTTTCCCAGTTGCAGAGTGTCGTTTCGATAGTAAAAAGTCAAATTATTGACCGTTTTGCACTCGAAAACGACATTTTGTATAAGGAAAAAAAGATAAAATATTTTTCTTGACTCCAACTTAAAGTGAATATAGCCGTGTAGTACATCATAAAAAGCGGCTCGCCGCGCTCTAGTTACTGAGCGAGTGCACGTATTCATTTGTCATAGAAAAATTTTCGAGAAACTGCAATTTTCCGGTATTTTTTGTAATTTTAGTGTGTTTTGGGTGGTTTTTTAAACTTTTGTCCAACACCTGGCTTGAATCTGCACTTCTCGTGGCTGGATCACCTTTGCCCGACGTCACTGCACGTACCTGCAACAGAAAAAACACAATTATTAGCCAAAAAGTGAAAAATTGCCCGACCACCTAATACTGCATTTCTTCAAAATCCACCTAAGCCCTGACAACGCTCCATACATTTGATAAAAACTGAAAAAATTTTATTGACATACAGTCGCGTGCGACCTATCAAATTAAGCGTCTCGGTGTCCGTTTAGCGATCGTATTCTGTTACGACCCATCGTTTATACATAAATTTTGACTTTTCAACGTTTTTAGCATTTTTTGTTTAAAAACTTATAAAATTTTCATTAATTTTCGGCTTTATAAATTCTGTATTCCAAATTCTTAGCTTCTTTTTGTTTCTAAAATTGTAGTCTATCGCATCGGTTGTTTTCCCAGTTGCAGAGTGTCGTTTCGATAGTAAAAAGTCAAATTATTGACCGTTTTGCACTCGAAAACGACATTTTGTATAAGGAAAAAAAGATAAAATATTTTTCTTGACTCCAACTTAAAGTGAATATAGCCGTGTAGTACATCATAAAAAGCGGCTCGCCGCGCTCTAGTTACTGAGCGAGTGCACGTATTCATTTGTCATAGAAAAATTTTCGAGAAACTGCAATTTTCCGGTATTTTTTGTAATTTTAGTGTGTTTTGGGTGGTTTTTTAAACTTTTGTCCAACACCTGGCTTGAATCTGCACTTCTCGTGGCTGGATCACCTTTGCCCGACGTCACTGCACGTACCTGCAACAGAAAAAACACAATTATTAGCCAAAAAGTGAAAAATTGCCCGACCACCTAATACTGCATTTCTTCAAAATCCACCTAAGCCCTGACAACGCTCCATACATTTGATAAAAACTGAAAAAATTTTATTGACATACAGTCGCGTGCGACCTATCAAATTAAGCGTCTCGGTGTCCGTTTAGCGATCGTATTCTGTTACGACCCATCGTTTATACATAAATTTTGACTTTTCAACGTTTTTAGCATTTTTTGTTTAAAAACTTATAAAATTTTCATTAATTTTCGGCTTTATAAATTCTGTATTCCAAATTCTTAGCTTCTTTTTGTTTCTAAAATTGTAGTCTATCGCATCGGTTGTTTTCCCAGTTGCAGAGTGTCGTTTCGATAGTAAAAAGTCAAATTATTGACCGTTTTGCACTCGAAAACGACATTTTGTATAAGGAAAAAAAGATAAAATATTTTTCTTGACTCCAACTTAAAGTGAATATAGCCGTGTAGTACATCATAAAAAGCGGCTCGCCGCGCTCTAGTTACTGAGCGAGTGCACGTATTCATTTGTCATAGAAAAATTTTCGAGAAACTGCAATTTTCCGGTATTTTTTGTAATTTTAGTGTGTTTTGGGTGGTTTTTTAAACTTTTGTCCAACACCTGGCTTGAATCTGCACTTCTCGTGGCTGGATCACCTTTGCCCGACGTCACTGCACGTACCTGCAACAGAAAAAACACAATTATTAGCCAAAAAGTGAAAAATTGCCCGACCACCTAATACTGCATTTCTTCAAAATCCACCTAAGCCCTGACAACGCTCCATACATTTGATAAAAACTGAAAAAATTTTATTGACATACAGTCGCGTGCGACCTATCAAATTAAGCGTCTCGGTGTCCGTTTAGCGATCGTATTCTGTTACGACCCATCGTTTATACATAAATTTTGACTTTTCAACGTTTTTAGCATTTTTTGTTTAAAAACTTATAAAATTTTCATTAATTTTCGGCTTTATAAATTCTGTATTCCAAATTCTTAGCTTCTTTTTGTTTCTAAAATTGTAGTCTATCGCATCGGTTGTTTTCCCAGTTGCAGAGTGTCGTTTCGATAGTAAAAAGTCAAATTATTGACCGTTTTGCACTCGAAAACGACATTTTGTATAAGGAAAAAAAGATAAAATATTTTTCTTGACTCCAACTTAAAGTGAATATAGCCGTGTAGTACATCATAAAAAGCGGCTCGCCGCGCTCTAGTTACTGAGCGAGTGCACGTATTCATTTGTCATAGAAAAATTTTCGAGAAACTGCAATTTTCCGGTATTTTTTGTAATTTTAGTGTGTTTTGGGTGGTTTTTTAAACTTTTGTCCAACACCTGGCTTGAATCTGCACTTCTCGTGGCTGGATCACCTTTGCCCGACGTCACTGCACGTACCTGCAACAGAAAAAACACAATTATTAGCCAAAAAGTGAAAAATTGCCCGACCACCTAATACTGCATTTCTTCAAAATCCACCTAAGCCCTGACAACGCTCCATACATTTGATAAAAACTGAAAAAATTTTATTGACATACAGTCGCGTGCGACCTATCAAATTAAGCGTCTCGGTGTCCGTTTAGCGATCGTATTCTGTTACGACCCATCGTTTATACATAAATTTTGACTTTTCAACGTTTTTAGCATTTTTTGTTTAAAAACTTATAAAATTTTCATTAATTTTCGGCTTTATAAATTCTGTATTCCAAATTCTTAGCTTCTTTTTGTTTCTAAAATTGTAGTCTATCGCATCGGTTGTTTTCCCAGTTGCAGAGTGTCGTTTCGATAGTAAAAAGTCAAATTATTGACCGTTTTGCACTCGAAAACGACATTTTGTATAAGGAAAAAAAGATAAAATATTTTTCTTGACTCCAACTTAAAGTGAATATAGCCGTGTAGTACATCATAAAAAGCGGCTCGCCGCGCTCTAGTTACTGAGCGAGTGCACGTATTCATTTGTCATAGAAAAATTTTCGAGAAACTGCAATTTTCCGGTATTTTTTGTAATTTTAGTGTGTTTTGGGTGGTTTTTTAAACTTTTGTCCAACACCTGGCTTGAATCTGCACTTCTCGTGGCTGGATCACCTTTGCCCGACGTCACTGCACGTACCTGCAACAGAAAAAACACAATTATTAGCCAAAAAGTGAAAAATTGCCCGACCACCTAATACTGCATTTCTTCAAAATCCACCTAAGCCCTGACAACGCTCCATACATTTGATAAAAACTGAAAAAATTTTATTGACATACAGTCGCGTGCGACCTATCAAATTAAGCGTCTCGGTGTCCGTTTAGCGATCGTATTCTGTTACGACCCATCGTTTATACATAAATTTTGACTTTTCAACGTTTTTAGCATTTTTTGTTTAAAAACTTATAAAATTTTCATTAATTTTCGGCTTTATAAATTCTGTATTCCAAATTCTTAGCTTCTTTTTGTTTCTAAAATTGTAGTCTATCGCATCGGTTGTTTTCCCAGTTGCAGAGTGTCGTTTCGATAGTAAAAAGTCAAATTATTGACCGTTTTGCACTCGAAAACGACATTTTGTATAAGGAAAAAAAGATAAAATATTTTTCTTGACTCCAACTTAAAGTGAATATAGCCGTGTAGTACATCATAAAAAGCGGCTCGCCGCGCTCTAGTTACTGAGCGAGTGCACGTATTCATTTGTCATAGAAAAATTTTCGAGAAACTGCAATTTTCCGGTATTTTTTGTAATTTTAGTGTGTTTTGGGTGGTTTTTTAAACTTTTGTCCAACACCTGGCTTGAATCTGCACTTCTCGTGGCTGGATCACCTTTGCCCGACGTCACTGCACGTACCTGCAACAGAAAAAACACAATTATTAGCCAAAAAGTGAAAAATTGCCCGACCACCTAATACTGCATTTCTTCAAAATCCACCTAAGCCCTGACAACGCTCCATACATTTGATAAAAACTGAAAAAATTTTATTGACATACAGTCGCGTGCGACCTATCAAATTAAGCGTCTCGGTGTCCGTTTAGCGATCGTATTCTGTTACGACCCATCGTTTATACATAAATTTTGACTTTTCAACGTTTTTAGCATTTTTTGTTTAAAAACTTATAAAATTTTCATTAATTTTCGGCTTTATAAATTCTGTATTCCAAATTCTTAGCTTCTTTTTGTTTCTAAAATTGTAGTCTATCGCATCGGTTGTTTTCCCAGTTGCAGAGTGTCGTTTCGATAGTAAAAAGTCAAATTATTGACCGTTTTGCACTCGAAAACGACATTTTGTATAAGGAAAAAAAGATAAAATATTTTTCTTGACTCCAACTTAAAGTGAATATAGCCGTGTAGTACATCATAAAAAGCGGCTCGCCGCGCTCTAGTTACTGAGCGAGTGCACGTATTCATTTGTCATAGAAAAATTTTCGAGAAACTGCAATTTTCCGGTATTTTTTGTAATTTTAGTGTGTTTTGGGTGGTTTTTTAAACTTTTGTCCAACACCTGGCTTGAATCTGCACTTCTCGTGGCTGGATCACCTTTGCCCGACGTCACTGCACGTACCTGCAACAGAAAAAACACAATTATTAGCCAAAAAGTGAAAAAAATCGCCCGCCCACCCACCCAGATTGCAGTTACTAAGGTAAAGATACAGAATTTCAAACAGTAAATCATCCATAACTTCTAAAGTAGGCTATATATTTGGACACGGTTTTCGGCAAAGTACTCGTGCGTTATTAGGCCTACTGTTTGCTATACTACACAGGCTCCAACTGGAGTCCGTTCCAAAATTGACTTTTACCCTATGGTTTTTGCCGACCGACTCTATGTAGAGTCAAAAAATTATTTTAAACATTTTTACCAAACTTTTACGCGCACACTGCATTGACTCAAGCCAGACTAACTTTCCCTGAAAGCACGAACATCATTATAATTATAGAGTCTGGAACATAGCGTAGAGCATTTTCAAATATCATCGTAGTATTCTCAGCATACAATATACTTACCAAAACACCATCTCCAGGTAGTGAGCACGTAGACTGACCTCGCAAACGCCGCCGAAATCTGAAACATAAAAAGAAAAAATTAGTATTAGGTTACAAATATACATAGATAGACACTAGCTATAGGTGACATATATACAAACTATATACATAATTTTACAATTTTTACAACTTTTACAAACCTTTATTTTATTACTAGTTAAGCGTGTTTATTGACTGCCCTCCGACGTCACCAAACAAAATGTTTGGTATACGCACACCAGCGAAAAGGACAAAAGCCAATGAATTGGAAACCGACCCTCAAACGTCTCCAACGCAGACTGAGCAGGCAGGCCCTTCCAAACAGGGACCGGAAACAACCGAAACCTCAAAAGTGAGGCGTAGCATAGGTGAGTGGGAGACGGGAAAGCCAGAGTCTTTACCACTCAAGCAACAAACTCCGCCAAAACAAACTGCCTCACTGGCTCCTCCTAAGCTAAAACCGAAGACGACGCTCTCGCAGGAAGGGAAGCTGACTACACGTAGGCTGTCAGTGGAACCTGTGGCAAGCCCCCCCAAACCGGAAAAGCAGAAGTACAGCAGCAAGACATCCGAAGCCAAAGCCTGTCTCCTAAAGGCGAAGAATCACCTAAACAACTCTAGAAACCTTCGAACTGACATCAAAACGGAGGTCACTCAAGCAGTAGAGCGGCTTTATGAGCTAGTGAAGGAGGCTGAAACAGGAAACACCAGAGACAAACCACCAAATAAGGAGCACGATAAAAAGGAAGAGGCAGAAAGGGCTAAAGAAAGAGAAAAGGAAGAAGATGACCTGAAAAAGACTATAGAAGAAAATAGTAGACTCTTAAAGGAGAACAATGAAAAGATGGAGCGCCTCCAAGAAGCTATGAACCAACAGAAGGAGCTACTGGAAAAAACCACATATGCGGGTGTAGTGGCGGCCAGCCAGTCAAAAAAGCAGACTCGTGAGCAGGCCGCGCTTCACTCCGTGGTGGTGACCTCCAAGGATGAGGGAGAGTCGGGAGACCAAGTTCTCAATAGAATCAGGGATGCTGTAAATGCCAAAGAAGGGTGGGTGACAGTGGATAGGATAAGAAAAGCGAAGGACAGGAAAGTCATAATAGGCTGCAGAACCCGGGAAGAAAGACAAAAGGTCAAGGAGAGACTAGAAAAAGCGGAGACTCACCTGAATGTCGAAGAAATAAAAAATAAAGACCCTCTTCTGATCCTCAAGGATGTTCTGCAGTTTCACAGCGACGAAGACGTTCTGAGAGCCTTGAGGAACCAGAATGAGGGTATATTTCAAGGACTCGATAAAGAGAACATCAGAGTGGAAATTCGATACAGGAGGAAAACGAGAAACCAGCACACATGTCACATAGTCTTGAGAACATCCCCCATAATATGGAACCGGATGATGGACGCTGAAGACATCCGCATCGATCTCCAGAGAATAAAGGTGGCTGACCAATCGCCGTTAGTACAGTGCTCGCTGTGCCTGGGGTATGGGCATGGCAGGCGGTTCTGTAAAGAAACGGTGGAAAAGTGCAGCCACTGTGGGGGGCCCCACATGAAGACTGAGTGTGCGGACTGGCTCGCGGGAGTAGCCCCATCGTGCTGCAACTGCAGACACGCACGAATTGACACTGCTGAACACAACGCCTTCTCCCAGGAGTGCCCAGTGCGAAGAAAGTGGGACGCGCTGGCTCGAGCCACTATAGCTTACTGCTAAGGGCACCCCACAGAACACAATGATAACCCAAAAAGCTACCCTAACCAATCGGAAACCGTATCTTGTAGTCCAAGCCAACCTCCAACGAAAAGACCTAGCAACCAACGAGCTGATGTTAGAAGCCAGTAAGAGTAAGGCTGCTTTTGCGCTGCTGCAGGAGCCGTATGTGGGTGGAACAAAGAGGATGAAAGATTACAGGGGAGCGAAAATCTTCCAGAGCACTAGTCAAGGAGAAGGGACGGTAAAAGCAGCAATTGCAGTATTTGACTATGAATTAGACGTCATACAGTGCCCGGAATTCACTACAAACAACATCGCTGTGGTGAAAATTCGGACTAGTGCATGGGAGATTTCCGTTGTTTCCTTTTATTTCGAGCCAGACCAGCCCATACAGCCATACCTGGAGCAGCTAAAGAAAATCACAGAAAGATTGGGACCAAGGAAAATTATCATGGGAGGCGACTCAAATGCAAAAAACGTATGGTGGGGTAGCCGGAAGGTTGACCATAGAGGTGAAGACATGTCGGGTGCAATTGAGGACATGAGCTTGCAGGTACTCAACAACGGAAATACCCCTACTTTCGACACCATCAGGGGAGGAAAACTGTATACCAGTTATGTCGATCTCACGATCTGCTCTGTGGATATGCTGGACTTGGTAGAAGACTGGAACGTTAGAGATGGCATTGTAAGCTCGGACCACAACGCCATCACATTTAAGGTAAGACTTCAGAAATCAGAAGGAACAAGCATAAATAGAACAACAAGACTCTACAACACAAAAAAGGTCAATTGGTGCCAGTTTCGTGAGAAACTGGCCCAATTAAATTTAGAAAGAAATATAACAACAATAGCAATAGAGAATACAGAAAGCATAGAAGAGCTAGATCACATAGTAGAAAAGTACACAGGCACAATAACACAAGCATGCACAAATGAAATACCTAAAAAGAAAACAAATGAAGTACTTACCTCTCCGTGGTGGACCGAAGATCTTGCCAGGCTAAAGAAAGTTGCAGTCACATTGAAGCGCAGAATCCGAAGCGCAGCAGCAGTCCGCAGAGCCAGAGTCGTTGATGAGTACCTGCAAGCAAAACAAACGTATGAAAGTGAAGTCCAAAAGGCAAAAATAGAAAGCTGGAAAGGGTTCTGTGGTAAGCAGGATAAGGAAGGGCTTTGGGAGGGCATATATAGAGTCATAGGGAGAACTGCAAGGAGACAGGAGGATATACCGCTGACGAAGGATGGAAGGGTTATTGACACAAAAGAATCGGCAAAACTGTTAGCGGAGACTTTCTATCCGGAAGACTTAGCAAAAGAGGATACTGATGACCACCGCCGGACCAGAGAAAAAGCAGATGAAGTAAACGCGTGGACTCATGATGAACAGCATGATCCACCGTTTACAATTGAGGAGCTAAGAGCCGCGGTGGAGAGTTTCAATCCAAAAAAGGCCCCGGGAGTGGATGGCTTCACAGCCGACATTTGTAAGCACGCGATTTCAGTGGATTCTAGCATATTCCTCACACTGGCCAACCGTTGTATGGCACTTGGGCACTTCCCTACGACCTGGAAGGAAGCTACTGTGGTGGTCCTAAGAAAACCAGGAAAGGACGATTACACCAACGCAAAATCGTACAGGCCCATAGGTCTATTGCCGGTGTTGGGGAAGGTGTTAGAAAAGATGATGGTGCGGCGAATAAATTGGCACATCCTCCCAAGACTTAGCACCCGTCAATATGGTTTTGTGCCCCAAAAAAGCACAGAAGACGCCCTCTATGTCCTTTTAAAATATATACGTAAAAAGCTCGAAGAGAGAAAACTCATCACCATAATATCTCTGGACATAGAGGGAGCTTTTGATAGTGCTTGGTGGCCTGTCATTAAAAACAGATTGGCGGAAGAGCAGTGTCCCATAAATATAAGGAGGATGGTAGACAGCTACCTAAAGGATAGGACAGTTAGGTTAAGATATGCCGGGGAAGAAGTGCTTAGGCAGACTACCAAGGGATGCGTCCAGGGATCCATAGGAGGCCCAATATTTTGGAACCTGATCTTGGACCCACTGCTCAAGGGATTATCAGGACGAGGAGATTACTGCCAGGCATTTGCAGATGATGTGGTCTTAGTGTTTGACGGTGATACGGCGTTAGAGGTGGAACGACGAGCTAATGCTGCCCTCGCACATGTTCAGGAGTGGGGTGTCAAAAACAAACTGAAATTCGCACCACACAAAACGAACGCTATGGTAATAACCAGAAAACTTAAATTTGACACACCACGCCTGAGCATGGGCGGGATTGGCATAGGCATGTCAGAACACATAAAGATCCTGGGGCTCACTATAGATCATAAGCTAACATTCAACGCCCATGTGACAAATGTTTGTAAAAAGGCGTTGAATATTTACAAACAGCTATCTAGAGCCGCCAGGGTCAGTTGGGGCCTCCACCCGGAGGTAATACGTAGTATCTATAACGCCGCAGTTGAGCCAGTCATTATGTATGCGGCCGGTGCCTGGGCACCAGCAGCTCAGAAACTGGGCATACAAAGGCAACTGAACGCCGTTCAAAGAGGATTTGCACAAAAGCTATGCAAAGCATACAGAACTGTCT